>CAUVYK010000017.1:29395-52198 GCA_963556175.1 Tipula confusa
CCTCTTTAGGCGCATATTATTATTTTCTTTGATATTAGTTCCTAACAAAACAAACGTATATATAAAACAGTCTATATGATCATATTTACATAAAAATTTTATTTTTACTCTTTGATGTCAAGTCATAAAAATAATTGTAACAAGTTTTTGTAAGAAAAGCAATTAAGTTGATAAAACAAGAGGTCTGTAATAAAGAGCAAAGATGAGTAATAGTTAGAATAACCTAACGTGGATTTAGAAGGGATATTTAATTTATAATTCTACACGAAATACAAACAACTACATCAAGATAGTTTACAAATAGAATGTTGAACAAACATATTAAAGCCATTTTATAATTGAAATATCTTTGTTAAATGATCCTTGGTTTATTAAAAATGAGAGGATATAGAAACAAATAGCTATAAACATAACAGAGTGTAAATACAACAAAAGCAGGAATTCTTAAAAATAACATTCGTGATAAATAAGGAATATCAAAAACAAAGGCACTTATACACAATACAAAACATAGTATAGATAGATTCATGCCTAAAAGGCCATAAAATTGATTTAATTTTCTATGATTATCCATTAAAATAATGGGTCATTAATTTTTATAACAAAAAGGCTATAATATGGGATTAGAACATTTCAATAATAAATAAATAATAATTATAAAGTTAAACATTAAAATAAATAATATAATAATTAAATGAAGTAATAAATGAAATAAACATTAATTGATAAACAGTAAATTAAATAAACACTAAAATAAATAATATAATAATAAATTAAAAAGTAAATGAAATAATAAAATTTAAACAGTAAATGAAATAATAAATTAAAAAATAATTTTTTAGTCCATGAAAATTAATTTTAAAGCAATAAATCCGATTCCAACGGCAACACACTTAATTGACATAGTCTTAAATTCCACGCAAAGAAAAACACCAACACTACTAAAAAGTAGATGTAAAATCCAAAAAATCCGACAATTTTATATGAAAAAAGTAAAATACACGTCCAACGAATTTAAAAGAAGATTAGAACTTTTAATTGCACAATTTCCTGTCCTAGAAGATATTCACCCTTTTTATTGTGATTTAATAAATGTTTTATACGACAAGGATCACTTTAAAATGGCTTTAGGCCATTGTAATTCTACAAAGAAAGCGGTAGAGAATATAGAAAAGGAATTTCTTAGTTTACTCAAATTCGGGGACACCCTTTACAGATGCAAGCAATTGAAGAAAGTAGCTTTAGGAAAGATGGCAACTTTGGTTAAGAAATTAAAGAGCAGTTTAGAATATTTAGAGGAAGTAAGACAACATTTAGGAAGACTTCCTACAATTGATCCAGCAAAGAGGACCATGTTAATTTGTGGGTACCCCAATGTTGGTAAATCATCCTTTTTAGCGGAAATAAGTAACGCGAAAGTGGAAGTGCAACCTTACGCTTTCACAACCAAGAACCTTTTCGTAGGACATTTTGAAAAGGATAATGAAGTATATCAAGTAATAGACACCCCAGGGCTATTGGACCATTCCTTAGAAGATAGGAATGCAATCGAAATGCAATCAATTGTTGCTTTAGCACATTTAAAATCCATCACTTTATTTTTTATTGATTTGAGTGAAAGTTGCGGTTTTATAATTGAAAGCCAAATCTCTTTATTCAACTCTATCAAGGATTTATTAACTGATTGTGTAATAGTTCTCACCAAGTCAGACTTAGCGAAACTAAGTGACTTTGAAGATGAAAGTTTAATCAAACAATTCTTAAAAGAGAAGAGGTTCGTAGAAATCAGTGTTAAAGAGAAAAGTAACATCGAGGAAGTAAAAAATATTTGTTACCCGAAAGAAGAGAAGAAATTATTGATCGAAGAACCAGAAATCTTACACAAGAAAGAAAGAATAGAAGTTATTCCAATAGAAAGAGAATCACTTATTATTCCAGAATTTATTAACGGTAAAAATATTAGCGACTTGTTGGATTTTAATCTCTTAAAGGAATTAAACAACCTACCTTGTTTGGAGAATAAAGTTTATGACGTTCTATCGAAAGAGGATAAAGAAATAAAAGATATAATTCATAATGAGATAGGCAATAAAAGAATGGAACACATCGATAAAAGAAGGCAGAGATTACCTGAAAAATGGAAATTAAGATCTATTAGAAGAGAAATTATACCGGTTGTTAAAGAGAGGGGGCCTAAAGTTATTCATCAGAAAGTAAAAGAGAGAGTTTTGAACTTGAAACCTAAACATCTTTTTAGAGGAAAATCTAAGCATGGAAGTAGAAGATAAAAATTTCTTAATTAAATCTTTTAATAAAAAAGGGGATAGTAATAACAATGTGTCACCCCAAATTCCTTTTAATAAAATATTTTGTTTAACACAGAGACGTTGTATTTAAAAATTGATGAGTGAAGAAGATATATTTCAAAATACAGTCAATCCTTCCTCTCTCTTTTTTCGGTGGTTCTCATATTTTAGAAAGATTCCATATCCGAATCCGTCTAAACACACCCTGCCTTTTTTTACATAAAAATGAAAGAAATAAAAAGTAATTTAGAACTGATTTCTAAAAAATTGTGAAGTTTAATGTCATAAACTGAGGCAAAGAAGTTCTATCAAAAAAATTATGCGCCTTTTATTAAACATGAAACTTATGGTTCTTGACAAGACATTAAAGGAGGATGTATTTGTACTCAAATCAAAAGCTTTTTGTTTACTCTTATTGATGAAAGTTCCTGAAAAAATATAGAGTTTAAAACTTTAAATGAATGACTGTATAATTTATTAAGAGACAAAACGTCTTTATTAATTAGTCTTATACTTCTACTCAGAAAAATTAAAGAAGAGTATTTTAACATACAGGAAGTTTTACAAATCAAATATCCTCGGAAGACAACACGATAGCAATTGAATTTGAGCTGTTGTCACAAGAACTTATCTGTTTATACGGTACTGTTGCTGAAATTGATGAAGAAGCAGGAAAGATTAAAAGGGGTTACTTGTGTTGTAATTGTAAAAGAATTTCAAGAAAAAAATATTCTGTTTTGTTATTCTAGGCTGTAAAATTCAGTTAAATTAAATTTGAATACAACCATTATGGACTAGAAGAAAGATAATTTTACTTAATTGTTATTGGGATTCTTGGTGTTGCAATCGAGATTGATGAATGTTTACTTGTAAAACGTAAATTTAATAGTTTAGGCTCGTATGCGGACAATCAATTTTTTGTGGCATCGGAGTTGAAATTAGAAGAAATTTTATAATAAGGGTAGAAAACGCGACAGAACAGCATGAAGAATCTGTACTTTTACGCCGGGGTTTATCATTATGAGCGATGTTGATTTGGAACAACTTAGCTATGTACTGTAAACCATTCTGAAAACTATGTTGACACAATAAGCAACCATCAAAAACGTGCTTGTCATAAATTGGAATTTGAATATGTTAAAAGATACCACCAGGCAAGAAAAATGGGATCTGGTGTTTTTAAAAAATATTTTAAAATAAGCATGACATTTAATGACGTTTTAAGAACTCTTTTGAACGACAAAGGTGCTTCAATAACATATTTTCGCACACATGGAGTTTTAAGAAATGTGATATTCTGTGAGTCTTGCAACTCCATGTTACATGAAGTTAAATACAAACGACACACAGATGGTGTAGCATTTAAATGCTATAAATCTTGCTGTAGTTTAAAAAAAATTTACATTTCAATCCGTAAATATAGTTTTTTTGAGGATTTTTCCATTGATCTTATAACTATTTTTCAAGTATGTTATTCTTGGTTTTTTGATAAATCAATAATGCAAACAATAAAAGACATAACGATTTCAAAATCTTCAACATTAAAAATTTACTCATTATTAAGACAAAGAACAAGTTTGTTTTATCTACAAAATCCGATAAGACTAGGTGGAAATGGAGTGGTTTGTCAAATTGATGAATCTATGTTTCGTTATAAACAAAAATATCATAAGGGAAGATGTTAAAATGAAGAAAAGTGGGTTTTTGGTATAACTGGCACTTCAACATCACCTGCTACTTATTTTGTTTCAATGGTTCCAGATCGTACTAGTAACACATTATTGCCATTAATTGTTGAGGTTTGTAGGCCGGGATCAATAATTTGGAGTGATGAATGGCGATCTTATATTGCTTTAAGAAATTTAGGCTTTGAACATAGAACTGTTGTGAATCATAGTTTAAATTTTGTAAATCCTACAACAGGTGTTAATACACAAACCGTGGAATCTTTGTGGAATAAACTTAAAAGAAGACTAAAAAAAATGATGGGTTTGAATATTAGTAGTTTAAAAGAACACCCTATTGAATGGATGTGGAAAGATAATGTTGGAAAAGATAGTTTGTATAATCTAATTAATTTAATTAAATAATTATTTTTTATTTTATTATTATTTTTATAGGGGAAAAAAAACACCAGATCCGAAAAATGTTAACATCATTGTTGTTTGAAGGATTGCAAAGACATTTAGTGTATTAGCTGAACATAGACAAGTTGTTAACAGTGTTTGATTGAATATGTTATAAATAAATCATCATAATAAATCATATTTGTAAAGTTTTAATTTATTTTTTTGGCTAGGGGGTCTTGAATTAATGCCTTTGTGCTGAAATTTCACAAAACATATTCGTAATTGTTGGTCAAACTTATGAAAAAAATTCAACCAACACAAAAGTAGGGGGTTTAAGTCGTAGAAGAAAGAATTGTTAATCCTTTTGATTGGTAAAGCATATTGATAAAGACGATTTACCGCCCGAAGTGAATTTATTTAGAAATATGGACACTTCGCTTTCACACATAATGTTGGACTATAAAAAGTTTGTCAACAAAACTACCGTCTTTATAGATTTTGAAGGAATTGACGGTTCAATTAAACACGAGAAAAAAAGGAATTGACATGATTAGTTTTAAATAAGCGAGCATCTGATTGAATGGCTTAAAGAAATGTTCTTTCTGCAATTAAAATGTAAATCCAAATATTGCCGATGCTTTAAAGATCATTGAGAAAAATCTATAAAATGACAAAGGAGCCAAATATGAGTTACTAGATGACTGTTTTTTCAGTATCCACACACATATTTTAGTTTACCTTTAATCAATAATCAGAGATAATATCAGTTAACAATGTTACTGGTTATAAACTAAAACAATTGAATTCCTTTTTTATTTCAAATCTTGTATGTATGTTCTTAACACTTTAATTTCAAAGTGTTATTATTTATGTAAGGGTTGTAACATTATTTTTCAGCTCCTCAATTGGGAAAAAAGTGAGGTGTTGCAGTAATGTTTTTTTATACTTCAACAATTAAATTCTTTTGACACTGTCACACTAAATTGGTAATTAACAATTCTTATACACGAACAATGGTAAAGTACCCCAATAACAGAAGATATAGATCAGGATGAACTATACAAATATATGAATTCGTGTTTTCAAAATGCAAATTTAATGTTGGTTGACTAGCGATGTAGATTATTGACTACGAGAGGTATTTTTCCTTGGAAGGGAATTCAAATACGTTAAATGGTATTATGTTTAATCATGTTAAAGAGGGTTCTGCACTCTTGAATAGATCATAAATAAATTGATGTGTAAAGATATTGGTATCCGTGAAAACCATTCTGACCCCAAAAAAATCAAAGAAACGTAAAGTGTTTGTAAAATCTAACAAAAATTTCGAGGCCACCGTAGACAGTATGAAATGTTTATGAATTTTTCCAAATTTTGTTTTCGAATGATCGAAATATATTTGAAAATACATTTAAATATGCTAAAGAGTTTGATGAAATAAATGGGTTTATAACCCATTAGCTTTGTTAAATTATTTTCAAAAAATTATTCGATCCCATCCTCCCAAAATAGAGACTTGCTTTATAATAATAGTCAAGTTAAAATATAACCAAAATAATTAATAGAATAATAATTAAAATATAATTCTTATAATTAAATAAACATAAATTAAAATAATTCTTATAATTAAAATAATTATTATAATTAAAATATAATTCTTATAATTAAAAGAAACCCACGACTTGAACATTAAGTCGTAAAAAAAAGCCCCAAAAAAATGTCAACGAGACAAATTCTGTATTCCGAATCTTTAGAAGATAACGGCTATGAGAAATTAAAATCCTGGATCCACGACAGTTTAGATCAATTCAAACTCGAACTAATGCAAGTACTTTATCCTATTTTCGTTCACACATATTTTGATTTAATCGTCCACCGAAAGGATTTCAAATTATATTTTGAAAAATATTCAAAAGATTTTAACAAACCCGAATTATTTCTTTTCAGCAGTTTCTGTGACGCATCCAATATCAAAGAGAACGCGGTAGCAAGTTCTTTTAGATCAGATAAATATACTATCAGCATGGGGAAATATGCCTTCAATTTACTGTTAAATTTCTGTGAAGAAAATGAATTGAATTACATTTTGAAATTAATCAATCAACACATTGACATTAAAGTGAATGTAGGTATTAAAAACCAAGTAGAGGGGCTAGTAAGTTGTGAGAATATTCCATTAAACTTAACAACCTTCCTAGTTTCAAAAGAAACAGAAGATTCTATCTTAAAAGACGAGAAATATAAATACGATCATTTAGAAACTTTTGTTACACAACTTAAAAAAAAGAGAGAAAATAAGAATACGGGTTATTCCGCCTCTTTTATAAATGCAGAAATAGAGAAATTAAAAGATATTACGAAAAGAATTAATTGTAATCATAAAAATTTACCAAGTATTCTTTGTTATACAATTTTAAATACCTATGGAGAATTAACTTGTTCTGAAATAAGTAATAATTCAAAGATGGTGGCTTTGGGGTTTAAATGTTCCAAAATAGAAATTCATTCTTTAGATGGAAATCTTAAAAAATTAAAAAATAGTTCTGAATTAGAAAAAAGTGATCAAAAAGAAATGTGGGATGAAATAGAAAAAGGGAAATTAATTGGTCATCAAGGACCAATTTATTCATTAAAGTTTTATGAAAGTAATAAATTCTTATTATCTTCATCACATGATAACACGGTTAGATTATGGAGCTTGGAATTGTTTTCTTTAATTTGTGTTTATAAAGCGGCTTTTCCTATTTGGAGCGTGGATATTACAAGAGATTTTTATTTCGGTTTTGGAGGTGCGGATAAAGTTTGCTCTATTTATTCCTTGTTAAGTACAAAACCTGAAAGAATTTTTACGGCTTTGAGTGATGTGACTGTTGTGAAATTTCATCCTAATTCTAATTATTTATTTTATGGCAGCTGTGACACTTTTATCAGGATGGTAGATACTCATACAAGTAATTTGGTTAGAGTATTCGCTGGTCATACTGACTCTATTACCTGTTTAGATGTAAGTCATTGTGGTTTATATCTTTGTAGTGGTTCAAGAGATAAAACTTTGATCCTTTGGGATATTAATTCTGGGAAGAGTATAAGTGTTTTTAAGAGCCACGCCTCTACGATCTTCTCTGTCTCTTTTTGTTGGTTTGGACAAGTAATTGCAGCTTGTGACTCTGAGTGTGTAAGGCTGTTTGAGAAGGAAAAGGGGGAAATAGGGGTGTACTTTACTAAGAATACCCCACTCCAGTGTGTTAAATTCGGTTATAGAAACATTCTTGTATGTATCGGACCGTATAATGGATGATTCTCTTATGAATAAAGAAAACTATAAACAACACTTTTATTTGGCAGGAATGTCACCTTTAATTTTGTACATTAATATCATTCTGTTAACGATCACTGTCATAATTTTGGTCCTTGCATCTTCAATTCTTGTTGTTGCATCTCTTTAATTATTGCCGCGTAATTTCTAATTTTTATCGTGTCATCTCACAATGTCTCTATAATTTAAAGGTGTCTCTTTGTGGTAACACACATTGTTAAGATTGTGGTATATCTAAGAAATTAGAGGATCTTAAAATACAAACAATAACCTTTGAATATAGAAAAACACAAATAAAACAATAACATCTATGAATGAAAACCTTGTTTGTTTTAAATGAAATGGGAGAATCGGGCATTATTGGGGAAGCAGAATGCTATTTCTGTAAAAAAATAGACTTTTTAGAATTAAAAGTAAATATAAACCGTTTCAACTACAACAAATAATGTAATTTTGACAACAAAAACGACAACTTTTTTGTATCCGAATGAAGGAAAAATGAGTTTTTGAAATGTAAAAATTTTTTAGAATACAAAAATAAAGGTGAATGCATCAAAATTCTGGATGTAAAAGATATCACACAAAAGCAATCATAGCTTCCTAACAGGCATTTTGTAATGAAGATTATTTTATGTCTAATTATTGCAGTGATTCTGAAAAGAAGCGGAGTGGATCGGTTTTTAGGAATTAATGAATCGAAATTCGGTAAAATAAAATGCATCGAAGATCACACAGTTGAAAGTATTCAGGTTCCAGGAATGAATCAAGCTATAAAAACATGGCAACCTCAAATTCAGACACTTGTAAAATAAAGAATCTGAGATACGTTCTGATTGTCCGAAAGTATATTCTTAACAATATCCATTTAAGAGACCATAAAACGACCAATCGCAGTTGTTCACAATAGAATGAACGCGGATCGGAATAAAATTACACCAACCGACGAAGGAAATAAATAGCCTCCAAATGGCCTTGTAGCTTTAAATTAAAGAATGAGACGTTGGCCTTTTAATAAACTTTTTATTCTTGTTAATATTAAAAGGCAATAATTGTTTTGTGGTGAGAGTAAGAAAATTATAGAATTCATTCTCCTAGAAGCAATTTATAAAGATAGATTGTCTCACAGGATAATTGATCTTAAAACAATTAAATCTAAGGATTACGTTCCTTTGTTTCAACAATTCTACTCTCTTCATTGATTAATAAATACTTTACTCCTAAAAGTGATACACTTAAATCTATCGAGATGTAATTAGTTATTGATTCTTAACTCTGAGATAGATATTTGAATGGAAAATTATCTTTTCTGTAAGACATTTATACCCGAGGATTCATTTGACCATTATTTAATAAACCATTATTTTATTAAATACATCACCAGAGGAATGTACATGTTAAAATATCTAAGATGTTGAATAAAAATACTATAATTTTAATTAATTATTTCTCTAAGAACCGGATTTTGCACACCCTTGTCTTCCCGGATCAAATCGGAAAATTACCCCCCTGGTTCGAACCTTAAAAATATCAATTTAATAAAAATTTAAATATATTAATCAAAGAATTTTTTAGTAATTTAAAAACATCGTTTATTGAACTCTTAAAGCAGGTAGTATGCAGACCACAGGCATTCTTCATTTGTTCTGCGCCAAATAAAATCGAATAAGTATCCTTTCATTTCCTTTTTATCCGTGATTGTGGTTTTACTTTTAATTTTATTCCAAGTTCCTTCTATATTATTGGTTGGAAACTATCTCTATTTTTAAAAGTAATTGAGTGATTTACCCAATGATGCTCATAATCAGCGTTCTTTTTAAATTCATTATGGAAACTATCTCTATTTTTAAAAGTAATTGAGTGATTTACTCAATGATGTTCATAATCAGCGTTCTTTTTAAATTCATTGTAGCCTTTCCAGTCATCAGTTACAACTATAGATCCAGGTAAGACATACTTTAAAATTAAATCATTTAAAGTATCCCCATTACGCCTTTCTACTACAACAGCGAATATTTTCTTTCCGGCGTAACTTCGACCTCGCCGAATATTCACACACTCACCACTCTATGTCCCCTGTGGTATTTGCGTTTCCGAAGTTACATTCATCTAATTGAACAAGAATACCAGGGCCCCCAATCTTAATCAAATTTAATTCAACTTCAATACAAGATCTAAATAATTTAAAAATTCTATTCGTTGTTTCCGGTGAATGTCTACTCATTAGTAAAATCAATTTTATCGGAACTTCACAGATCCACACATACATCAAATATAAAAAGTCAGAGACTTTGATATGCAAATCTTTCATAACTGAATTTTGCAAAGACGAATATATTTTGCGATGAGTTTTTCTATCGCATTTGCATCGCAGGCTGGTAATCTTACTGACGGAACCTCGTCTCTTGGTCATTAAGTTATCACCTGTACTATTTTTTTCCTCATGAAAGTATTGGATTGCCAAGTCTTCATCTTCAAAATATTTTTGAAGCTAGTATCTTGTCGGAATCATATGATAGAAAATTCTTTGATTAATATATTTAATTTTTTATTAAATTGACATTTTTACGGTTCGAACCAGGGGTCCTTTTCCATATTTTAACTGTCTTCCCTTTAAACATTTTTGTTATGATTATATAATCATTCAATATTCTTGTTGTAATTGTAAATTTTTTATGTGATTATAAAAATAAAAATATTTAAAAAAATTATGGCTTTACCGGAAAGAACTTTACCGGCCGATCTATTTTACGATTCGAAAGAATCACATGATTACACAAACAATACAAGAGTAATAACGATACAGAGGCAGATGACCAAAGATGCATAGATTTAAGCGAAATAACCAGAGGGTTAGCCTTAGATTTGGGCTGTGGAAGTGGTTTATCAACAAACATTTTAGAAGAAAATAATTTTTCTGCTATTGGCGGAGATTTAAGCAAAGAAATGTTGAAATTGTTTAATGGAAATAAATTGCACATAGATTTTGGTTTAAAACTTCCTTTTAAACCAAACATTTTTGATTTAATTATTAGTGTTAGTTCTTTACAGTGGTTATTTGAAAGCTATAAGAAGAGGATATTCCTTTAAAAAGAATAAAAACATTCTTTACGGAAGTTTTCGGGTTATTGAAGAAAGATGGTAGATGTGTTATACAATTTTATTGTGATGATAAACAGACAGAAATATTAAAAAGGAGGCAGTTAAAGCGGGATTCGAAGGAGGATTAGTTACTGATGGGAGTAAAAAGAATAAAAAAGTTTATTTACTTTTAAGTCGTGAAAAGTTAATGAAATAATATAAAGGGAAAAATTAAAGAAAATAAAACCAATAATATAAAAAAAAATTAATACAATTTAAAAAAAATTAATACAATTTAAAAAAAATTAAATCTTTTAATTTTAGAAGTTTACATCTAATTAAATATTAATTTCTGAGATTAAAAAAAGATAATCCATTAATTAAAAGAAAATTAATTCAATTTAGGAAGTTAAATTAAATTCTGAAACACAAAAAAAATTATAAAACAATTTATGTTTTTAAAAATTATATGGTAATGATTGGAATGAGAAAAGGCGCTGCCCTATTATCTAAACAACTAAACAATGAATATTATGCTTTCTATTTCTATATTGCATGTTCAACTTATTTCGATTCCAAAAATATGAACTTTATGGTTTGAAAAAGTATTTTAAAAAAATGGCAAAAGAGGAATTGAACCACGCAGAAGGGATTTTATTTTTATGAATGCGAGAGGATTTAAAATAACTTTTTTAGAAATTCCAAATATTGAAATTGAATTTAAAAGTGTTATTGATGTCTTTAAAAAGTCGATTGAATTTGAAGAGAGAGTATTAAAGGAAATAAGTGAGATTTATAAGGTAGCAGAAGGAGACAAGGATTATACAACCACTACATTTTAGATGATTACGTAAAAGAACAAGTTACTTCTATCAAAGAATTGAACAATTATTTAATCAACGCTCAGAGATGTCAAGAACCGATGGGATTATTTCTATTTGATAGCCAATTCAACGTAAAGAAAAAATAAATTTATTCTTTTCTTAATTCTCTTATTTTTTTAACAATGTCTTCTGAATCACTTTCTGTGAATTCTTCTTCTTCATATCTTGGTTTTCTTGTTATTTTGTTGTATTTTAAATGACATTCTGATTCGTGGTCCTTGTATTCCCTTTCTTTTTTCTGACATTTTAAAAATTCATTTCTAAATTTTATACATTCTTCTTTTCTAGAATTTCTTCTGAGGAGGAGGATTCATGGGTAAAAAAAGGAACTTAATTTATTTATTCTATTTTCTTCTGAGAGGAGATTTGATTGAGTAAAAAATGGGAACTTAATTTATTTATTCTATTTTCTTTGGCTTGAAAAGTAGGTAGCCAATATAAATTATTGCTAATAAACCGATACAAGCAACGAAGTAATAAACCAATATCCTCTTTTTGGGTGATAAAGTTGCATACTTCCACTTTCATATTCCTTTATAAAGTCTTTAGCCAATATCTCGAAATTTGAATGAGTAAATTTATATTGTTTATGATAAAATAATTGTTTATCTGGTAAGAATACAACCAGCCCTGGACTTTTTAATCCTGGTAGTAACGATGGAATAAAAAGTGGGAAGAGATTCATATCCAAATATGCAAATATATACTTGGTATATGGCATATTTCCATGATATTTCATAGCAAACACTTCGTATTCTTTGTCGAATTCTTCATTCTGTGACATTAAAAGGATTACAGCTTTAAGTCCATGGAATATTGGGTAGAAATTTTCGTTGGTTATTCTTGTAAGATGAGGATAATGCGTGAAGAATATCCACTCACTAATCGATTTTAGATCTTCAAGAGCATAAGGACATACATGGAATATACCACTTTTATAGGCGGTAAGAATAACCTTTTCTTCGTCTTTTACTTTGCCTTCTTCATTAGAATCTTTAACTCTAACATGTGCTCTTTCCATTAATTTTTCGTCGTCAGATTTATAAATCTTGGCTCTAAATTTATAATCATGTGCCAATTTTTAAAATATGAGCCCGCTAATGTTAAATCAGAATGGAATACGACAAATATTGGTTCGCCTGAATCCAAGTTTTTGGTTGTTGTAATAAACTGGCTATAGCTTAATTGTTTGAATGATGGTTCTATTAATATATCTGCAAACTTTTTAAGCAATTCAAAACCAAATGCTTCGGAAAATGGCATCCCAATACCATCAAATATTCCCATGATCAAAGGGAAATACGAAATATTAAAATCTTTTATAATCTCGCTACTTTTGCTGCCATTAATCTCACCCACATTCAATCTATCGCCATATTCTTTAGCTAATTCTTCAAGAACGTGTGCTAAATTTGGATCCCTTTTTTCATAAAACCAAACAAGCCAAGGACCTTGTAATCCATAATCAAAGTCATGTTCCTTCAATTTTGTTACTTTTCCTGGAGTGTTTTTAACTTCCTTTTCAAATACTTTTTTATCTAACTCAAGGTTTTTTAATAGAAACTCCGTATATTCATCCCATGTACCGGAATTTGGATACCTAGCCATTTCCTTACCATCTTTATGTACCGTTATAGCTGGAAACGTCTTTACTTTATCTTCCGTTTTACAATCACATTTATTGCAATTCACATATCTCATTGGAATATTAATACCATTACGCTCAATTCTGGAATCTATTTCATCTACTATTGTGGCTACTTTAAGACTGTAAGGGCATTCTGGTTTATAATATTTGGTGATGATGTATCCGGGAATATCAGGTAATTCACATTCCTCAATTATTTGAGATAAAAGACAACCGAAGAACAGGAACATAAATAAACAACAATGATTGTATTTATAGGGCACTTAAAACCTTTTAGTATCAGGTTGTTTGATTTGACAATTTTTAATTTATTTATGAAACATCATACAAACAACCTTTTTTGTTTCTTAAACAGTAATTCTTTTAAACAAATGCTTTCAATTGTAAATATGTTAAGTAATAAATCTTTGGTTATTGAAAACATCCTAAACAAAACAACTTTTTGAAGAATATCATATCAAAGCAGTTTTTACCTTAGGAATTAAAATCGCCTTGTTCAAGTGCTTCCTCGTAGTTAAATATTTATTTCCCGAAATATACGGCAGAAAACGTCCGCCGATACAGAGAATTTGATGGAACATTGTGTTTATTCAAATAATATTTCAACATAGTCAGGAATTTTTATTAATTTCTTTGAAAATAATTTCAATAAATATGATTTCCTTGTTCTACAACAAGAATATTAACTCCCAACCTCAATATAAGTACATTTAAGACACCAAATTTCCCCCATAACATAATTATTTTATGACAGAAATCTTATATTTGCTCCGTGTTTACATAATTAATTTTTTTATGAAAAAAGAGATTTTTGTGAGATTAAATGAAATGTTTAAACAATAACCACAATGAAAAAATACAGTTGAAAATATTATATTCATAAAGCTTTTCAAAAATAAAAGGGAGATGGAACTAGGTCCAAGTTAACTACATTCATACCTTTAAACTTTCCGAGTTTCTATACTTTTAAATAAATGACAATTCTCAAAAATCTTTGTAATAATCACTAAAAAAATGTTATAAGTCAATAAAGTTTACATAGAATCCAGAGTTATTTATATTCCAATAAAACATTTTGAAAGGAATCAACTTTTAAACGCAATTATCTTATTAAGAATTATTGAATAAAATTCAACAATTAAATATTAGCTATAACAATAAAAATCAAAAATGTGCTTTTAAACCAAAACAAAAGTTTATTTTCGTGTGATTTTATTTTACAATTATCTTTTTAAAAATATTACTTTCCATTTATCATTAGACACTTTCTCTAAAATGAAATCTTATTAGATTTACTCTAAAATTAGTTGATCTTTGTATATAAAGCTACTTAACATTTAATAAGATCTTATTTTTTAAAAGTTCTGATTGTTAATTTGATGCTTTAAGTTTACTAATAGATTAATTGTAATTTTCTCTAGTTTTTTTACACCCCAATGGAATATAATTTAGAAATTAAAATTGACGAGTTTATTGAATATATTGATAAGGGTATAATATTCCCGAAGAATCAAAGAAATGGCTGTACAAAATACTAAACTATAATCTTTCTAATGGTAAAAAAATAAGAACCATGTTCTCACTCTTTACTTTAAAAACATACGGTGTTGAAATAACAAAAGAGATGTTTTTCTGGTCCATGTAAATGAAATAATACAAACAGGCGCATTAATACATGATGATATAACAGATGAGTCGTTATTGAGAAGAGGGAAACCTGTTCGGTACTTAAAAAGAGGAAATATTGCATACAAAGACGGAAACTTTTTATTTCTATAATTACGAAGTTAAGTTGTTTCCAAAATGAAAAAAAAAAGAACTTCTTCATTTATCTCTTTTTATTAGCGCGTTAGGACAAACACATGATTTTCTAAGTGAAATACAACAAAGAAGTAAAGTAGACCCTACAAAGTTTTACACTCTTGATGCATATAATCTAATTTGCTATGGAAAGACAGCGTTTTATACCTTTTATTTTCCAATAAAATTTATAATCTTACATTTAAAAAAAGATGAGCCGAAAAATTTATTAGATATATGTAAATTATCTGGGAAGTTGGCAACGATGCAAGATGATTATATTAACTTCTACCTGAAAGAGAGAAATCCGGCTTAGACGTAGAACAGAAGAAAGCCACGTGGTTTATGTGTAAATATGTCGAAGAAAATGATTGTAATGACTTTCATGAATTAACTACCAAGGAATTAGAGGAAAGATTAAAATTATATTTTCCATCTTTCTTAGAAGAAGAAAGTAAAATAATGAAAGAACTAAAAGAAATGAATTCTGGAATACTTAGTAATGTATTTGAGAACGTTTTTTATATCCTAAATAAAAGAAGAAGATAAATTGTTTGATGACAGAAAAATTGATTTGCCTTGTTAGAATAAAGAGATTCGTGTATTGATTTTTTAGTTTAAAGAATATATTTATAAATTTTTCAACAAATACAGTTGATTAAATCGACAACTTCATAAAAAAATTTTTTTATTATTAAAATACAAATTTCGTTTTTTTTTGGCTGTTTAACCACTTTTTTTTTGCTTCAGGTAATTGTTAAATGACTCCGTTAATACTTGTGTTGTGAAACGACCCAGATTTTCCTGAATACACAAAAATCTTTAAAAAATTTATGATGGCAATTTAACAATGTTGTTGATATTCATTTGATAAACAGAGGTTGAAGCAAAAGCAATAACAAAGAACCATTACAAAAATTTAACTACTAAATAATATAATAAAAACATTGTTATTTCTAACAAATTGAATTTACTATAGTAAAAATGAAGAAGGCCCTAATTTGAATGACTGATTCAATCTTAATTGATTTTTTAATAAAATTTACTTATAATCAATTAATTTTAAATAAAGTTATTCAACTTTTTCGACATTATTGTAAAGGAATCATTTTTAAACTATACTTTGAAAGTGATCACTGAGAAATATAAGCTATTTTTACTTCTTGACATAAAAAATCTATCTATGATTCTGTTTTATTATACTCTATCAATTTCTGGTGGCATAGCCTTTGCAATTAGAGCAACAAGAAATTTAGACTAGATGAAAATTTTTCATATATTGTTTAGTTGTTAGAATAATATTTGTTGCTTAACACAGTTTCACGACGAACCACATTGAACAACATAGATTGTATTTAACTATTGGAAAATCTATGAACAAAAACGGCCCTTTTAATCGATACTCACTAAAAAATGTAATAAAGATTAAACCCCCCTCCAATAACCTTCTGAGTTATCCGTAAACTATCCTGCTCTGTGGTGCAATTGGCGTATATTTTCGTTATAAGAAAATATATACTCTGCCCATTTTTCAATCCATTTTGTTATGTTTTAATAAACATTTATTAGATGTATTCTGTCAAATTAAATGGACTGTTATGATCTTCATTGTAACACTTTACGTAGTATATCCGTCACAACAAACGTGCAAAGAAATTTAATATGGCTAATGAAGAAATTCTTGAGAACCAACCTTTAATTAAAAAAATTGAAACAAAGGTTTTGATTGTAAAGCATGCGCAGATTCAAATAATTTGTCATGGTAAACGATTATCTTTCTATTATATATAATGCTTTAGACTTTGATTATAAAAACATTTATACAATTCATCACAGCTATGAAAACACATATAAACATTAAAAAATCAACATTCCATTGAATAATTATCCATAACTTAATGTAAATCACTTTTTTCTTATTTATAATTCAACTCATTATGAAGAGTTTAGTTATTGATAGTCTATTTTTTAAATTACTTATATATTAGTGTTTATTGCTTGCAGTAAAATGAATATAATCAAGATTGTGTATCATATCCCAAAAATATTTAAAGAAAACCTTACGTACATAGATATTTTGAATCGATTTAATCGGGCAGTATCGACTTTATATTGCTTTTATGGGGACTGATTATTCGTAGATAACACTTGTATTACGCATTCTAAAATTGATAAATATAATTGATCAATAGATTCCTTTACACGGAATGTATGAATAAACAGTCTAATAAATATAAATGATACATTAGTATAAGAACCAACAAGTTTTTTTACACTTGTAATGTTTTTTAAGGCATTATTTACAAATAAAAATAAAATATTTCGTTATACAACAAATAAGTATGACACCATAGCCGGAACAAAATGTTTGTTTTATCCTAGACCTACATATCACTTTTACACACAGAACTTAGTATTGTTTTTTCCTGTTCGTCAATTTCGGATTCTAGACTTTAGATCGCTGCTGCTCTAAACAACATCAATATTTGTTAATTGCCCACCATTTTAAGATAAATTAATACTTTGTGCGGGCCGGTAAATCTATATCTAATCAAAATTGTAAATCACAACTCTGAGGAACTGCTAAATTTTCGAGAAGGAAATCCTTCATATCACCGTTCTATTTTATGTCATCTACAACATTTTTATACATCCCCTTTTCTAATTATTTTAATGACATCTGTCGTCACCCAAATACAATGATACATTGTGTTTTTAACACATAAATTCCTTCGAATTTTTTAAATAATAAACAACAAAACGTCCTTTTTGTTCAAAATAATACTTTTTGGTCAACGCTGACTCGGAGCAGACGTAGCTACTGTTTTCTTTGGTTATTTTTTTTGTGGGATTCATATTATTCAAACATCTCCTCATATGATTAAATCAAAACATGGATAGTAAATCAAAAAAAATTATTTAGAATTAATGTCAGGACACGGCGCCGCAGTCTTTACAACAAGAGCTATATTTATATCATCCGATATTTTTCCCCTAGTACCAACGATTAATTATATACATAAAATCACGAACATTTATCTGTTCACATGTTTAAAGATGTATTTTATTAAAAATCATCATTATGATAACTATGCTTATTTATTCTTATCATTTTTGTACAAAATAATACACTTTAATCCAACAATTAGAAACAGTGTTTGAATTAACCAAATATATTATAAAAGATAGGGGTGATAATTAACCACCTATCATAACGATTAATAGAATTATTATTAAAATAAATAATAATCAACCTTAAAATATAAAATTAATCATGCGTTCAATTCAAAACAGAACCTTTTATATAAAGCGTAGGCCAAAAATTATTGTTTTCGATTACAACATGGCAAGAGAAATCCTCTGTAAGCATGGAATTTAGATTTCTAATACAAGACCGATTTGAATCATATTTTCTTAACTTATTTTCAACAACACCAAAATTCTTCCATCAAATTCATACGTATATCATCAAGACCTACGTAGTTCCTTAGTTGATTAACAGAAAATAAAAGCGATTATAAGAAGCAAGACAATAAGTATGAACAAAGCTTCCAGTCAAAATTCGTTCATTTACAAAAGCAAACAACCCAACTTTCGACCCAAAAGATTAAACGTTTATAGAAGCTCCGTGTTCATATATATACTGCACATATAATCCGAACTTTATTAGATGATACGAATCTCCCAGTATCATCGAAACTAATATCAGAGTCTTCCATTTTGTCCAAAAAATTACCAAACCGAAAAAATTCATAAAAGAACATAACTTTTTCTTTGATAGATTAGACATTTCGCTTACCCTAGAAACGTAGCTTCTGAAACTAAACGAGTATAGCAGTAGCTTTAAAAGAAATTCTTGTCCCATCAAAAATTGTGTTGTTCAAAGTTGAAATTCTTTTACCGGAAAAGGTCCTTCTATTGCATATTAAACAAGGATGCCTTTTATCATAGATAAATTTTTTCCCAAACAACCTGGACAAACTCATTAAACAATCCACATTCTACGAAAGTGCGAATTATTTGCTTGGCTCTCTCTAACCACGAGTTCAAAATCCTCTTTCATAAAATATGAGATATTCCCAATGCTGTTTTTAAGAGACAAGACGACGTTATTTATTATTTTAAAAAACATGGATTAAATTATATTTTTTAATTAAAATATTTAAAAGAATTTAATTTTTATTAATTTTTTGAATCATTAACATTTTATATATATCTGCCAGGAAGTATGTTGTGGTCAACTCAGAAGGAGTCCAGAACCTATGGCACTCGGTACTTATACAGTAACCTCCCTATTTTGAAAATTAAATAATTATTTTTTTTAATAAAATATTAAATTATAATTTTCTTTTAATATAATATTTAATTATATTCTAAATTGAAGAAAATTAATTGAAATCTTTTATTAAATCCTATAGACTAACCTAATATGCTCAACAATCATTTTAAAAGAATTACCAAATCTCTGTCTCCATAACCACTCGAATAAATACGATGCCAGCATTATTCTGGCGGTACCATACCTTTTAATATGGGCGTGTTTGAGTTTTTGCCAAACACTTTACTGGTGATTAGTAGTAGCCCCAGTTGTCGGATCGGCACTTGTTTACTTTACCCCCCTTATTTAATTTATTAATAAATTAATTAAATAATAATTATTAAAAATAATATTTAAATTTATTGTAACATATTACACATTTAACAATTTAATTTTACTTTTTTGATATTTTCGTGCTGTAATTGCATAAAATTAATTAATGAATTATTAAAATATATTTTAAAGTTCAATAAAAACAAAATAGACTTAATTTAATCAAACCTATAATTTAATTTTATGTGTTCGATAAACGTACAAAATGAATTCCCAAACCTTTATCTTCATAAAAATTCCGTCAAAAATGAATTTAAATGCTGCCGGGTTGTTCCAAACCTTTTTACCTTTTGCCATATCGATTCCTGGTGATTCGTAGTGGCACAGGTAATAGGATCAACACAATTTTCTGAATGATTTACTTTCAAATGAATATAACCAATTTCAAACAAATCTCCATATACTGCCTAACAATCATTTGTAATTATTGAACCAGCTTTAATATGATGTAAAATTGCTTCCCGTAATGTGTTCCTATTTCTATTAGGCACCACAATAATAAATCCTCCTTTCGATTATACTTCATATCCATCAAAACATTACTCTTCTCGAACCAATATTTCACGATTATATTTTTTTTTTACAAGTACCGCCTCATCTATTTCCACTTTAATCCCAGATCCACCGATTTTTATCGAATTTTCAATAAAATAGTTTAAAAACATTTCGCAGGAAAACATTTTCCAGTCAACGATGGCTTTGCTTGGGCTTATTTCCAATTAATTTTGTAAATCAGATTCCTTCTGATTGTTTTTTATAAAAAATAATACTAATTCAAGTATTTTAAACACTGTTAAGTTAGTGTTTTCGAAAACGTCCCCTGCGTATTGAGTATTTTTTTTTACAAGTTCTTCTATCACATCGAAACCAGTATGAGCTTCGTAAATTTTCTTTTTTTCTCATTCTCATTTTATTACCACATACGCAAATAGATTGTGTTGGCAATAGCCCTACATTCTGGCAAAAGACAATTGCTGAATCTTCAGAATGAATTAATAAATAAAAGTTTTTGTAGGTTAGGGAGTCAAGTGATATATCCATTAAAGGGACACTGGAAATTTAATAATTATTATTTAATTAATTTATTAATAAATTAAATAGGGTGAATAAAGTAAACAAGTACCGTTTCATAATCATTATTTTTTTTGAAAGTGGTGTTCTTTAAAAATAACAAAATTGTGATTATGAATGTTTAGTAATTAAATTCTAATTTTAACTTTGTTCAATATAAACTTTTCTATCAACTTTTTTTTTATTAAAAGAAGTAGATCTCGACTTTTAAAATTCAATAAATTTTGTTACTCAACTTTTTGTTGTTGGTTTTTAAATAATTATTCATTCTATTTTCGAAAAGAATAGACTTTTTATTAGTAAGAACGTAAAGGGACAATAAAACACTTCAAAATAATTTTACTGAAATATTTTACATGAAAATCAAAAATATCCTATTCGGAATAAAATATATTTGTAAAATTTAGTTCAAAAGTTTAGTTAAATTAGTTTTTGGTTGTTTATTAAATGAATCACAATCAATTTTTTTGCAGATAAAATTTTTTAAACCAATTTTTAATTTCCATAATCGCAATACTAATAAAAAGAAATCATAAAAAAAAGTTACCACAATATTAACAAATAAATCAATTTTCTTAATATTATTTTTTCCATTTAAAATTTGTAAAATTATTCTTTTTCCAAAAATGTTAAATCAGTTAAAAAATTTTCAAAGAGCAAAAATTAATATTTAATAATTCTTCCTTTTAAAATAAGAATTTTAGCATTTTTTGACAGGAAATTAAGATTATAGATTAGTAGAATCTAATTATTGGCCTGAGAAACATAGATGTTAGATTTAAAACAAAGTATTAAGTTCTAAGAACCACAAAAAATATGTAAATTAATTAAATTTTATCTTTTAAGACTTTTTTAAGAAATCAATTTACGATTAAAGAATAATCGTTTTAACATTATTTATTAGATTTTAATCTAAAAAGGGTTTAAATAGACAAAATTATCCCCCTAATCCCTTCAATGCTATTTTCTAGTAATTTAATATTCACAAGAACCGTTGGTGAAGGAGCGTTTGGTAGAGTAGTTAAAGTATCTATAAGAAACTTCCTAGGCGAAAAAAAGCATTGCGCTTTGAAATTAATCAAAGAATCTCTTTTTGAGGATAAGAATTATTTGAATGCTGTAGTGAATGAATTGGAAATTTACAACGAAATTAATGGTCTTAGATTCTTTCCGAGGCTTTATTCCACTTTTTTTTCGGATGGAAGAATTTGTATTCTGACTGATTATTGTGATGGAGGAGAATTATTTTGCTTAATAAGAAGAATAGAAGGTTTTAATTATGAACAGATTCAATTTTATGGAGCAGAAACCCTGTTGGCTTTAAAGTGTTTACATGATAGGAATATTATTTATAGGGATTTAAAATCTGAAAATATTCTTTTAACTAAAGAAGGACACATTCAATTTATTGATTTTGGCCTTTCAATAAAATCTGAGGAGTTATTAACTGATAGGGTTGGTACTACTGAATGCATGTCTCCCGAGGTATTAAAATGTAAAGAATATTATAAAGATTATGATTTTTGGTCTTTCGGAATACTTCTTTACGAAATGTTCTTTAAGAAAACTCCTTTTGCTGGAGAAAACGAAGAATCAACTGAAAAAAATATTTTATTTGGAGGATTAAATTTCAAAGGAATGGAAAATTATGATTTAATAGATTTAATTTCTAAACTTTTGGTAAAGGATAGGAAAAAAAGATTGGGTTATAAAAATGGTGTTATAGATATTATGAATCATCCTTTCTTTCAGGGTATTAACTTTAGGACCATCAAAAATATGGAATGTATACCACCGGTAGATATCAAATTGTTAGGGGAGGAAGATAGCAATTATCCTCATTACAAAGAGAGTATATATTATCTTAAACCACCAAAGCCAGGTGTATATTTTTAAATATAAATAAATGTCAATTTTTAATTGCTTTTCAATAAAATGTCTTGTTGTAAATTAAATTCAATCTCTTTTTTTATAAACGAA
>CAUVYK010000017.1:52398-95514 GCA_963556175.1 Tipula confusa
GTATCCTTTTATAAAGGAAAAGAATTAGTAAGTCAAGAGGATATTTTAAAGTTTTTAGGAGAAGAGAATTATAGACAGTTCATAGATTTCAGTTTAAAATACTTATCTGAAATGAATATTCCTAAGAAGAGGGGTACTTTTATAGAATTAAGAAAATCTATGATAAATATAAGTCCTATTGGTAGAAATTGTACACAGGAAGAAAGAATTGAATTCTTTAATGAAGATAAAGTGAAGAATTATCGTAAAGACATGGTAAAGGAATTAAGAGATAAGTTTGATAAATTCGGATTACATTTTAGTATTGGAGGACAGATATCTATTGACATTTTTCCTAAAGGATGGGATAAGACATATTGTTTAAGACATGTTAAAGATTTTAAAGAAATCATCTTTTTTGGAGATATGACAATGAAAGGAGGCAATGATTATGAAATATTTACTCATAAAGATGTGAAAGGATACACAGTTAAAGGACCAGAGGATACAATTGAAAAGATTAGAGAAGAATTAAATAAGTTGAGTTAAATACATTTTCTAAATAAAAATTGTTGTTGATTTTTGATCTAACACAAAATATTAAAACTTTTACTTTAAAACAATCTTTGTTTTTATTTCACAAGTTGGAAAATAAAAAACAGATGTTAGAGAATAAACCTTTAGAGTTAAAAATAAAAGAAATTGATAATCCTACCAAAGAAATATTATTAAAAGTATTAAAAATACATAAAAAAATATTCCCAATGGAATATCCTACAGATTTCTTTGATCAACTATTTCAATCAAATGATAAAGTTTGTTATTTTATTCAATTGACCACTTGTATCGGGATAATAACTTTGAACTATTTTACTGATTATGTCTATATTATGACTTTCGGGTTGATAGAAAGGTTTAGGAGGAAGGGTTATGGTAAAATTGCAATGACTATTTTGGAAAATGAGGTGGTGAAAAATAATGTAAGAAATGTTTATTTACATGTACAGGTAGATAATCTTGCTGCTTGTGATTTTTATAAATCTTTGGGTTATAGAAGAATTAAGACTATATATGATTATTATAAATCTTTGAAAGAGAAGGATGCGTATTTGTTTTATAAAAAGATAGTATTCAAATAAAGATAATTAAAATTTTCTATTGTTCATTGAAGCTCGGCGTGTAGCAATCTCCGAAAATGTATACGTATAGAACATTTTTACTTTTAAATTTATTTATTCTCTACGAAAATGTTAAAGGCACTCACCTGTATTTACAACTCGGGTTATTATATAAACATAGCTGTTTTGTGCAGACGAAGATGTGATTTGAGATTCTTAACTTTTCGTAAACATTTTTATGATCTGTAAAAATTTATGGTGGAAGGAAGAAAATTATTTGGCTGATGAGTCGTTTTTTTGGGTGATAGTATATCTCAAAAAAACATAAAATTTCAACAAATTGTTTCAACGAGCAAGACACTATCCAGCCTAGGGGCTTGTTAAGATGTTAATGGATGCACAATATGAGATTTTAAAATCAACTTCGAAAGAGAATAACGCGGTATGATTGTTAGCCGGTAGATGCAATTAAAGAAGTTCCCGTAAAATAACGAGTTTTTTTTAGATTCAACATTTAAAAAATACACGGTAAGGCCTTGGAAATTATATTCAAAATATTTTTGGCGTGGAAATTTGAATCAAATAAACATTGAACAAAAATACCGTTCTCAATTCTCCAGCAAAAAAAAGCACATTAACACATACGTGTTGGAATATTGATGTACAATCCGTTGTTTTTAAAAAAACTAAAAAGTTTCCCGGAATTAATAAACTTCCCATGCTTCCAAAAGAGAAACTATTACGCCATTGCCGATTACAAATACATAACTGTATTCGCAGGCGAAAACAATGTGGGTTACTCAATAGCTTCTTATCCAAAAGAAGGTTCTGAAACTTCGAAATTCTCATACAAATGAGAAAAAACAACCCCGTATTCAATGGTTTTAACACCACAATAATTTAAGGAGCATGGAATGGTGTTAAAATAACTGTTCTTACAAGGTATAGAGTAAAGGAAGATCATTTATTGAGAGACCACAAAACCATTTAGCTTTGTGGAAAAATCTTTTGGGATTATTGCGTGGTAAAAAGCTGATTCTTGATTTAGTTTTAATTTCTTTAATTCAAAGTCTGTTGATTTGTTATTTTATAAAACAACAAAATTTCAGCGGAATTATACACGAGTTCATTTACTCAAACCGTCGGAAGGTTGGGAAGCGTAGGAAGTATTTTCGAGATTGATGAAACTCATATTGCTCCTACAGAAATAACAAGGATCGACTTAATCCCGGAGAAATATATTCGATTTTGAATCTTTTTTTGAAGGAATACTGGCCAAAGAAGAGTAGTGGGACAAGATAATTAATCGTTTTGTTCTTAATAATATGGATTTATGGTCGACAATTCACAGTGCTGAGTGGAGATGATATAATTATCTCGTTGATTTAGGATTTGAACATAAAACAGTCAAGTATAAAATAAAATTTATGTTTTTTGAAGATTTCAATGTGCAAACTTTAAAGTTGTTAAAGAATAATTTACTAGCCGAAAATATTTTTGAATTCATAGAGAAATATTTCATATATTAAGTAGGGAAAAACGTCTGAAGAATGATTTGTTTTTTATATTGAAATAAGTAAATTCTTTTATGAGATATACTAATCGTCCCCCAAAACGACTTAACCAAAATATTTAAACCATTTCTTTAAAAAAAACGTATTTTTGAGAAATGAACCCAAGAATTAATAGAATAAATATTTTCTTTTTAATATTTTTAATTTATAAATGTCAGAAGAATTACAAAGAGAAATTTATTCAATTGATATTTCCAAAGACGGACAAAAGATAATATATGGTGGTGATAACGACACTTTCAGTGTTATATCAACTTATACTAATGAACCTATATTCCAATCTGACCATTTTACCGATTCGATAATTTTTGTAAAATTTATTAACGGAAAAATAATTGTAGCAACTTACAATGGTTTAATATTTAAATTAGATGAAAACTATGAAGAAACAACAAGAATAGAAAGAGAAGAAGACATTTATTTTATTGATATTGTAGAAAAAATGTTATTAATTGGATTTGTTGATGGAAATGTAATAATTGCAGATCTTGATTTAAATATTTTGAAAGAAATTTTCTGGTTGAACGAAAAGGTTTTGGATATAAAAATATTTAAAGACGATATTATTATTCTTACGGAGGGTACCATTTTATTTCATAACAAGTTTACAACTAATTTATATGACAGTTTAAATATGAATTACCAGTTAACAGAACCTACAGCCATTTCAGTGCATTGTTCAGGAACTGTTTGTATGGCACAGCCTAACAAGATTTTATTCTTTTGTAATCAAAGAATAATTAAACAATTAAAGGTGGATATGAAGGTTAATGAAATTGCTTGTTTTAATAAAGGATTCATTCTTGCGGGTGAATTTCCTTATTTATTTATTGTTAATGTTTGTGACAATTTTCAGACATTTAAGGTGAATTTGGGGGTCGAAAGTGTCAATCAATTAAAAATATTTGACAATAAAGTGTTTGTTATAACAGGTTGTAATAAATTGATGTATGGAGAGATAGACAAGGGGTTGAATGTTATTGATTGTGGTCCGGGAACGGTGTTTACATTTGATATTCATAAAGATTTTGTTGTTTTAGGTGGTGAAGATGGGATTATAATTGAGAAATATTAAAAATAAATGGTTTTGGGTTATTGTTTTTGAATCAACGATGTTGAATTTGGATTTTTAAGTGCGTGTTTTTTCATTTCTATTATTAGAAACCTGCATTTTGGGTAATAATTTACCAAAACTTCTTGTTTTCAACCATTTAAATAGATGGTCTATTTAAAAATCACTGTAACTAATACCAAATGGGTTGGCTAGTCCAGAGGTATCTTGTGAGAGAGCTGTGCATATAAAGGAATATTGTTTCATAATTTATCTCCAATAAAAAAGTTTAACAATTCATTGGTTACAATCACACTACAAAGAAATTAGTCTAAAAGAAAACCAACGACTAATAAAATATAGAGGTTCTTTGACTCGTTTACAAAGCATATTTAATAAAGATTGTTTATTTTGCGTTTTTTAGATATAACAAGATAGACTTACAATATAATAGGTTTATTGTTTATCATGTTCAGTTTTTGGTAATATCCTATTATAATGCAATTTAAATAAATATAAAACTAACAACATTTTAATTTACTTAACATTACATTCATAAGAACATCCTTATTTTTGAACTGAGATTTTATAAACACAAATATCCGCTTAATAATCTTTCAGAAGTACCATATTGATTTTTCAATTTCGTTTTTGCATGATGCCAAGTGTTTTCGATATTCTTTGTATAAATGCTCGAATTAAAAGGATCCACGAATTATATGTATGATTTACTCTTTCATGAATAAAATTTACGTCTTCTGACAGTTCAACATAGCCTCTCCAGCAATCTGAAATAATTCGCGAATACGGTTTTATAAACTGTTTAATTACGGCATACAAGGTTTTTGCATTCCTCGACTGAACAACTACCATAAAAAAATTTCCACTAACCTTTCCACTCCGCCGAATCCCAACCGCTGATTCCCAATTCTACCTTTATTATTTTTACTCTTATTAAATAGTGATTCATCAATTCCAACTTCTATTGGATTTCCATTTTCATCTAAACCGCCGATCATAAAATTATTTTCTTTAAGCAAAAATTCTGCACACTTATCTCTTAAAAATTCACTCCATCTGATACAGTAGACTTATTAATTTTTGGTTCTTTTATTATCGAAATTTACAATTCATTTTTACTTCAATAATATAAAAGCATAATTACATATCTTATTTTTAATCTGTTTTCTTCAAATATTGAATCTTTCTTTATACTTACTGTGTTTTTGCAATTAGGTGTACACGTCCAATTAAATCCATCCCCTATTTTTGTACGTTTTGAAGGCGTCATATTTTTTCCACATACACACACATTCACGTTTATTTTTTAACAAGCTAAATGAAGCAAGCCATACAATCATTCCTTCTTTATCATTGAATAATTCAAATAAATATAGTGGGGTAAGCCGTTCATTTAGCAGTGCTTCGTATGAATAACTTGTATTGGTTATTGATATTCTTTGTGTTGTACTTGGCATTTATGGATTCGGTTTTTATTTTTTTTATATTTGTTATTTATTTAAATTGCATTATAATAGGACATTACCAAGTTTTTGATACATCTGTTTAGAATTTCTCGTATGAAACAGAAAATGTATTTAAAAAATAGATAACTTCAAAATTTTTCTTCAAATTACTTGGAGTAAACTCTTTTGCTGTTAAAAACCAATAACTTATCTTTAAAAAATCTTGTTCTAGTTCGATTTTATATTTGTTGGTCTTTTAATTATTATGTCAAGTCTTTTTTTAAAGATTCTACAAATCATGCACTCGCTTAATTGTTTTTGTTGATATAAATATAATTATGACATGCTGTGTAATAAATAAATATGTACAAGATGAGTTCCCATAATATTTATATCCATTACAAAAGAACCGTTAATAACATTATTACATGTTATAGGTAGCATCATTTCTTATGGATTTATTCGAAATAACTTTTAGGCTAGTGTCCTGTTTGGGGGGTATGTTCGAACCTCACTTTTTTTTTAAGTTTTGTTTACAAAAAAATAATTAAACAGTCCATGAATCACCGAGAACTTGTTCAAGTAACTACCGACTATCAAACTACTCTGGCATGGATGATGGAAAATAATTTTATACAAAATGAAAAATATTGCCCAAACTGTCCCAATAAAAGGCTAAAATTAGAAAATAAAGCACAAATACTTCGATGGAAATGCAGCCGGTGTAAAAAAAGCTTATCGATATTTACAGACACTATATTATATAATAGTAATTTAAGTTTGCCTAGCATTGTAGATTTGATATATTTTTGGTGTTTGAATTTATGTCAGAACATTACAATGTTTGAGATAAAAACATTATCCCGAGGAAACTGTTAGTAGTTGGTATAAAACTATTAAGCTTACAAACTTATTATATTATGCGTTCTATTGTTCCAAATAAAATAGGAGGGAGGGGATGCATTATTGAAATAGGGACGAGGCAAAATTTTTCCAAACGAAAATTTAATGTTGGAAGACTTGTACGATCGCCCTGGGTAATAAGGGGAGTTGATATCAATAGTGAGAAATGTTTTTTAGAGAAGTGTTGTTTAGGAATAGGGAAACAATAGCTAGTGTTTGTTGGAATGTGTAGAACCAGGAACTACTATTATAACGGATTGTTGGCGAGGCTATATTAATCTAGAAGTGCTTGGTTATATACATTATACTGTAAACCATAGTAGAAATTGGATCTGGTGTTTTTTTTTCCCCTACTTAAAAACTGGTGTTTTTTTTCCCCTATAATAAATAATAATAAAATAAAAAAATAAAATAAAATATATTTAATTAAATTAATTAGATTATACAAACTATCCTTTCCAACATTATCTTTCCACATCCATTCAATAAGGTGTTCTTTTAAACTACTAATATTCAAACCCATCATTTTTTTAGTCTTCTTTTAAGTTTATTCCACAAAGATTCAACGGTTTGTGTATTAACACCTGTTGTAGGATTTACAAAATTTAAACTATGATTTTACAGTTCTATGTTCAAAGCCTAAATTTCTTAGAGCAATATAAGATCGCCATTCATCACTCCCAAATTACTGATCCCGGCCTACAAACCTCAACAATTAATGGCAATAATGTGTTACTAGTACGATCTGGAACCATTGAAACAAAATAAGTAGCAGGTGATGTTGAAGTGTTCAGTTATACCAAAAAACCCACTTTTCTTCATTTGAACATCTTCCCTTATGATATTTTTGTTTATAACGAAACATAGATTCATCAATTTGACAAACCACTCCATTTTCCACCTAGTCTTATCGGATTTTGTAGATAAAACAAACTTGTTCTTTGTCTTAATTAATGCGTAAATTTTTAATGTTGAAGATTTTGAAATCGTTATGTCTTTTATTGTTTACATTATTGATTTATCAGAAAACCAAGAATAACATACTTGAAAAATAGTTATAAGATCAATGGAAAAAATCCTCAAAAAAAACTATATTTACGGATTGAAATATAAATGTTTTTTAAGCTACAGCAAGATTTATAGCATTTAAATGCTACACCATCTGTGTGTCGTTTTGTATTTAACTTCATGTAACATGGAGTTGCAAGGACTCACAGAATATCACACTTCTTAAAACTCCATGTGTGCGAAAATATGTTATTGAAGCACCTTTGTCGTTCAAAAGAGTTCTTAAAAACGTCATTAAATGTCATGCTTATTTTAAAATATTTTTAAAAACTGGTGTTTTTTTTTCCCTATAGGGGAAAAAAAACACCAGATCCGAAATTTTTTGTAGATCCAATTACGGGTGCGAATACTCAAGCCATTGAAAATAGGTGGAGTGTTTATAAACGTAAATTCCGAGCAAGGTATATAACATGTAGAAGTGATTTAAGTCTAATGTTCGTCGAGTTTATGTTTAAGTTGAGGTTTAAAAATGAAGCATTCATTATATTAATGAATAATCTAAATAAATTCTAAATTTTTATTTGTTTTATTGGTTCGATTATACTATGTCACCCCGAGTTCGAATCTCGTTTTTTACAAACAGAATAGATATAATTTTGAAATAAAGAATGTTCGTTTTTAAATTTAGGACATCTAATGTTTGGTTGGTGTTATTTACCAAAACTTTTATTTTACAGTTACATCGTCTACAATCTTTTTCTTTTTTAAAAAAAAATTATTCAATCAACCACCGTATTGTAGTTTCTTTGGTTAGTGTTTATAATACGAGGTCTTTGTCCAAAATAAAAACTTTATCTATTATTTTGTTTTAAACCCACAAAAAGATATTCGAACTTGGGGTGACATAGTATAATCAAACCTTTTATTTATAAAACTAAAACTTAAAAAAAAGTGAGGTTCGAACATACCCCCCAAACAGGGACACTCACCAAACTTTTACTAAAACACGATTTATTTTTCGCCATTTGAGTAATTTTAAGACATAAGTCCTATTTATCAAGGAACGTTGTACAGGACTCTTCCCATATTATTTATAATAAACTTAAAAGGCTCATATAAATATAGAACCTTTTTTGTAGTTTCTGTTCCCGTTTTATTTTTTGATCCTAAGATTTCCTACAATTGCACATTTTTAAATATTGTTTTGACTATCTATAACAGAGGTTCCAAAACTGTGGGTCGCGAAAGTTTATGGAAAACATAACTTTTTTCGTCTTTTATTTCAGTAACACACAAACTTCATACTTTATTCCGGTATAACTAGCGGAGCAACAATACTTGACTATGATTGGGCTATAACTAGCTTCTACTTGAGAGTGTAAATGAACAGGAAATAGTGCGCAAAATTAGCAATGCAGAAATTATAAAAAATGTCTGCTAACCAAATAATAGACAACGTGGTGATGGTAAATTTAAATATCCATATATTATAATTAGTTTAAAATATATATTTTTAATTACCCATGATAAAGAAATTAACCAAAGCACCTCACAACATCTATATTTAATCATACACGAACGTTGCCATCCTGTTTACAGACAACGACGCCACAACACAACTATTTATTGATCTGAAATTTCTTCACTCCTACAATAGTTTGCAAGTTTTTGTGGCGGGAAGGCCGTTTTAGTGAAAAAACAAGGCCGCAATAAATGGAATAGCATATCGATGTCATGCTTCTCGTTGCCGCCGTTTTTTTGAGTTTGTATTCATTTTCAATTTTTGCCGGGTTGAAATTTAAATTCTGTGATGTTCTATACATTGTTTTTAAGTGGTTAAAAAATAACAATTTATTCGATATAGTTAATGAAGTTGGCTTGAGTAAACCTTCAGTTATAAAAGTAGTAAAAATTTTGCAAAAGAAATGTGAGTTGTGGAATGAAGTTTATGATACTAAAATTAGGTGGTGAAAACGTCGCAGTACAAGCAGATGAAACGGGCAATTTCAAGGAAAGGCAAAATTAAGAATGCTACGAGCTCTGATGAAAAATTCGAAAAAAACTTTGTGGCTCATCGGAATAATTGAGGAAGACGATAAGAAAAAATTTAAATTAAAAATACTTAAAAATCGTAAGCTGGAAACATTTAAAAAACTTTTTGAAGAGAATTTAAATCCATATTCAATTGTTAAAACTGATGGGTTCCCCTCATATCCAGGAGCAATTGAATTAATTAAAAGCAAACATGTCGTTATTGATCACAGTAGAGGGTTTGCAAATGAAGAAGGTGAAACGACAAATACCATTGAAAATTTATGGAGTTGTCTCAAGAGTGATATTTATAAAAGACATGGTGTAATGAGGACTAACCTGGAACTATTTTTGAATGAATGGATTTGGAAAAGGAAAAATATTTTAGAAAAAACACGTAAGGGATTCAGTAATGCGTTTTGGAAGTTTTTAATAAATTCTTAATTTAAATATTTGATGTAGTTTCATTTTTTCACTTATGATAAGTTTTAAAGTTCATAATTATCTACATTTATTTTAATATTCGTTTTTAGGAGCAAATTTATTTAACTATCCTCGAGTTCGAATCATACCTTGTCGTTTTTTTCATAGTTTAAATTAAAATTTATGTTGAAAGATTTGTTTGTAAAACTAACAAAATAATAAACCTAACCTCGAACTCGAGGGTAATTATGTAAATTTTTAATATTATAAAAAATCAAATTAATCTAAATTTGATATTAATTATATTTAAAACTAATTATAAATATATGGATATTTAAATTTACCATCACCGACAACGTTTATTTAAACTTAACAAATTCAATTTTTTAATTATAAAAAATATTCAAAAAAAATAAATATGGATTAATTTTTGAAAGGAAAGCGCGAATCTATCTCATGTGTATGTGGTCAAAGCTCAGAGTCAGAGACAGACCCGGATGCTGGTTCAGCTCTCGATAATCGACCTCCGAATACAAAAAAGACATGTCCGCCGAAGCGTAAATATTATGAATCATATCTGACTTACGGATTTATTTCAACTGACTCAGGCGATGAATCAAGACCTCAGTGTGTGATTTGTTTGAAGATTCTTGTCAATGCTAGCATTAAGCCATTCCAACTGAGGCGTCACCAGGAAACAAAACACCGTGATACTGTCGGTAAATCCGCAGATTTTTTCAAACATAAAAGTGAAGGATTGAAGAAGCAAACTTCAAGCTTATAAAAATTTACGGCACTTAATTCCAGCGGATTGAAGGTATCATACGAAGTTGCACCCAGAGTTGCGAACTCTAAAAACCGCATACAATAGCGGAGGAATTAATTCTTCCATCTGCAATCGATATGGCAAGAGCAGTGTTAGGAGAGATCATGGCTAACAAGATTCGCGCAATCCCGTTATTCAACAACACTGTAAGTCGACGCATTTAAGACATGTCAGTTGATGTAAAAGAACAATTAGTTAACAGTTTGAAAATTAGCAAAAAATTTGGAATCATCCTTTTTATTTGATCACTAGATCAGCAAAAAAAGATGATTCACATATATATCAGTAAAAAAGGTTAATAAGATTGGTAAATAGAATATTAAAACTTAATTTAATAAATTATTAAAAATTGCAGCAAACACCGAATTTCTATATTCATCAAAAAACATATACTCCTTTAAGATAGAATCTATTACTATTCTTTTACATCCTTTACTACGCTTTATCCTTAATTTCTGTCGTGACCAGTAAGATTCAACATTCTGAGTATGAGTACTGGTGGGTTGGATCGACAAAATGGTATTTATGACACACAGTACTATGTGTATATCCGTAATCATTAAGTGTCGAGTAAGCAGCCCATTTCGTCACTATGAATAATTGAACCACTTCGTACGTAATCTTTTATAATTGCCAAAAGTGTTGTCTTATCCTTCGCTCCACCACTTGCATGTAACCCCGTGAAGGTTGATAGCTAGTATCAACAATTGCAAATACCCATAGAGGTTTCTGTTGGAGAATGACCCCTTATGAGCCTTAACATTAAAGTTAAATTTTGATTCATCAATCTGACAAGTTACGTTTGGCCCACCTAGAATAATAGGGTTCATCCTAAAATAAATTTCAATTTTACTTCTTATTAAAGTTACCAGTTTATAAATTGTACTTTCACTGATATCCACTTGTTTCAATTATATCCTTTTGCAATGTTTCACGGCTATACAAGTAGATAAAATGTACGAACTTTTTTAGTGGTATAGAGGTGCCTTCGAGAAAAGAAAAAGTACGGATCGACTTAAAGGACTGGTATTTTGTACATCCTGTTGTATAACAGCGGAATGCATAGTCATCCACTGAAGAGTTCTTTTTGACTTGTCGCATTATGGTGGTGCACTCAACACAAAAAAACTTCGTATAATAAGACATGGCGTTGGCGAAGAAATTCAATTACTGTGATATTGTCGTTTGATGTAAGAAGTGGTAGCATTATTGTTTGGAATATTGATTCAGTCATGAGGGTGAAATTTTAATTAATTTATTGTTAAAAATTTTACGATCATTAAAAAAGGTTGATAAATTTTTAGATCAGGAAAAAAGGTTGATCGTATTTTAGATCAAATAAAAAGGATGATCCAAGATTTGCATTGCAGTTGGATGAGTCCAACTGATGTTGCTGACTGTGCAATACTTTTGGTGTTTGTACGGTTTATTAACTACATTGATTCCATTCTACAAGAAGAATTCCTTTTTTCTACAGAATTACCTACAAGAACTACACGGGAGGAAATATTCAATGTTTGGATACTTCATAACTGAAAATCGTTTGGAATGGATTTACTTAGTGTGGGTGTTACAACAGATGGAGCAGGCAGCCATGACCGGTAAATATTCTGGTGTCATACAACACATAAAAAAATATGGCTCCCAATTCTATATCATACCATTGTCTCATACACCATGAAGCATTGGCTGCAAAGGATCTCGACGAAGAACTTCATGAAGTGATGATGAATGCAGTAAAAATTGTGAATCACATTAAAACAAGTGCTCTTAATGTACGTTTATTTAAACTTCTCTGTTCTGAGATGGGCGCTGAAACACAAAACACTTATTCTTTCATGCAGAAGTTCGATGGTTATCAAGAGGTCGGTTTCTATTTAGACTTTTTAAATTAAGACAAGAGGTATATGATTTTAGTTAAACAAGAAATCAGCAATGTGTAGCCACCCTGGTTGACACTGATGGTTAAGCAAATTAGTTTATTTTGTTGACATTTTTAATAGTCTCAATGATCTAAATTTGAATTTACAAGGCAGAAACAGTGATTTATTCAAACATGGAAGATAAAATAAAAGCATTTATGAAAAAACTTACACATTGGAAAGTTCGTGCTAATCAGGAAACGTTTGGACAATGTTTCCTTGTTTGACAGAATTTATTTTATCCCAGGAGAATTTTGATGATAGTGCCACTCAAGTCAGCCATTAAAAGTACAGTTTCAAGCCATCTGGAGTTTCTACATGCAAAGTTTGTTTCATTATTTTCCTGTAAAAAAACATGACACAACTGGAGCATAATGCTTGAATCTGTAACTCTTTTCAAGCGAATATCACTAAAGTTACTTTTTTCCGCTGCTAATAAAGCACAACTTATAGACCTTACATTGTGATGGAACTCTAAAGGAAAAGTTCTCAGAAAACAGTCTTCCTATTTTTTAGCTTAATACTGTAACTGTATTTCCTGTAATTTCTGATATTGCTTTGTGAATGTTGTTGCCATTTTTCAACCACATACCTATGTGAAGCTGGATTTTCAACATTGATGGCAATGAAAACTAGGTTAACTTTCTTTTTTACTACCCCCCCACCCCTAAATTCAAAAATTAATAAATTAAAAATTAATAATAAAAAATTAATAATAAAAAATAAAAAAGGTATAAATTAATAAATTAAAATTAAAAAGGTCATTAATAAAATTCAAATTTATTGTACTTCTAATAAAGATAACATTTTTTTCAAGGTTGGCGATTTAATATCCTTTATTGGTAACCCCCCAAAAAAAATTATCCTTTTTTTCATTTCTAAAGGGGGACCCTTGTAAATAAAAAAAAATAAAAAATAAAAATAAATTAAAAAATTACACAACACATGCCAGCACAACTTAACTTCCATGCGTTTTTTACAAAACTTGATAAAAAAGACAACATTTTTCAACGTGTTATTAGAAGCAGAACTAATTAATACAGAATTGGAATTTTGTCCTCGTTGTCATAACACAAGTCTTAAACTTTTAAAACGAAAAATTACGCAAAATCGGATATGTAAAGCGCTGTACAAACTCATCAATGCTATTTTAAAAAAAACAATAATAGCTAATGAATGGCTTGCAGCAGTGCATTTAAAAAAATTTTTAGTTGTAACAGCAGGATTCATAAGAAAAAAAAACGATTGCAAGTAATGGTTATTGATTCTGGAATAGATGAAAAAACCGTTTACAAATATACGAATATAATTCGTGAATTAATAACGGAAAATTTAAATATGCACGAAAATTGTTTTTGGGAGGTGAAAATATTAGTGTAGAAAATGGATGAAGCACATTTGTTTACACGCAAATATAATCGAGGAGAAATATTAGCATCCGAACAAATCTGGGTTTTTGGAATTATTGAACGTGAGTCAAAAAAAAGTTTTTTTGCGAGTAGTTTGCGCGAAGAGACGCTGATACCTCTATATGCCGTTTTTTTCAAGTCACGTTTTGCCAGGAACATTGGTCTATAGTGATAGTTGGAGAGGTTACAGTAAGATTAAAAGAGAATTTGAAGTTAAATCTGTTAATCATCGTTATCATTTTGTAGATCCTGAAGATCCTTTGACGCATACACAAAATATTGAAAGGTGTTGGCGTTTCTGTTAAAGAAGGTATGAGAGGAGCGTGTAACGAAAATTACAAGTTACACTTAAATGAGTTTATGTTTAGGAAGAATAATCTAAACAGTAGTTTCTATGATAACCTTTTAACTTTATTAAAATTAATTTTTTAATTTATTTTTTATTTTTTATTTTTTATTTACAAGGGTTCCCCTTTAGAAATGAAAAAAAGGATAATTTTGGGGGGGGGTTACCCCTTTATTTATTAAATTAGCACTAACAAATAGAAATATCCATAAAACATAGAAATATCCATAAAGCTAGAAATATCCATTAAATGTAGAAATATTCATAAAAAAATAGAAAACCAATAACATATGGAAATATCCATAAAACATAGAAATATCATAAAAATTACATGTTTCCACAATGAAGAGAAATAATACAAATAAGCAGCTAAAGTTAAATGATCTCAAAGCCTATGTGGATAAACATAAAAATACATTTCTCCGGAATTTCCGTAAATTAAAAAAAATAGAACTGTTAGTTTAAAAACATAAATTTGATATAATGTTAATTTTAACGCGTTTCATAAATAAAATACCTTTTTATCACAAATATAATTTAATATGTATTTTTTATAATTTATTTTTGTTTTCATATGCTTGATCGTATATTAAAGTTTAAGCTTTAATATAATACCTGCCTTTTTTGATTATATATTAATGTTTTAAATATATATAAAAAATACAACGTTCAACTTGTTTATATTCAATAAATATTTAATTTTGTCACATAAATGGTAATTATATTTAGCATTACATAACATTTGTAATTAAAACAGTATTTTTAGATGTTATTATAATCAAATTAATCATAAGGTTGTTTTACAATTATAATTTTAGTTTTTCTAGTTACAATTAAGAATTAAATAATTGTAAAAGGGGTGTTATACTATTTCTTTTAAACACCACCTATTAAAATTTTAAGAATTAAAAAATGGAGTTTCTGTTTTAAAATAAAAATAAAATTTCAAATTAATTTATGTTGAAAAGAAAAATATAAGAAAAAACACAAATAATGCTTAAAAAACAGGGGTTCATGTTTTTAATATTTGTAACTTAACCAATTATTATTATTATATTATTAAATATTAAAAAATTTAAAAAAAGTAAACTCATTTATAGCCATTTCTATTCCCTCTCAAGACCCGAACCTCTTCTTATTTTTTTGGGCCTCCCTCGCTTTCTTTTGCATTTCATCAAATCAATTTCGATCAAACCAGTTCTACAAATCCTAATAAGGTAATTGTAAACATGTAAACACTTTCTTTTTTTTGCAAAAACATAACACGAACAAATAATATCAGACCAGCTTTGAATATTTTTTTCCACTGTTAAAAACGTAACCGTTTTATAAAAATCTTTAAATTCATTAAAATTATTAAAATTATTGAACAATCCAAAATCAGTTGAAATATTATACTCCTTAGAAACTACCAAATATTTTGAATATTGTATTTGGTATACAACATGATATCTAAAATCGTCTTCGATAGCTTCTTTACTGCTGTAATATATCCTTTCCGTTGAAGGGTTGGCAAATTTCATATCATTTATAATATCAAAAGCAACACAAAAGAATTCCTTTCTTTTCCCAATGCATATATTTTTGTTTGATCGTTCTATTTAATCTTTCAAGAGCGTTATTTGTCGACGGGAAAAATGTTCCATATGCTTCATACCAATTTCCGGTAATATTTTACTTTGCGTGGAGCAGGTTCGAATCTCATTCAGATTTTTTTTAAATTAAATTGAATTTTTTAAAACAAAAAAAATAAAATAAATTAGCTTTGAATATATTTAAACAAAAGAAAAATAATTTAATAATTTCTACGAAGTTTTGAAATCTCATCAATTTACCTCCAACGTTGACTGCCCTCGACACCAAGAAGGCATTTCCGTACGAATCCAAAAATTCCCGCCTGACATCTTTCGGAATAAATTTTTTGACTGTTCGCCAAAGTCTTTCAATTCTTTGTGTATGGATAGAGAATTTTCAGGTGAGACAAAATAATACGTATGATTAACAGAATCATGAAAGTATCCATTTTCACACAACTTCAGATACCCACGCCAGCAATCAGTAACAATTCTTGTACCAGGTAATATAGAATTTTTGATTATTTCCAACAACGTCGCTGCATTTCTACGCACAACAAATTTTAAAAAAATCTTTCCAGATTCTCGACATATCCCACCTACTAACCACACTGACTGTTTCACCAAAACTCTCCCAACATTGTATTTTCTTTTGCATACGTATGTTTCATCAACTTCAACAGTGGTATTTATTCCACCTATTTTACTATCACATAGACTCAACTGATATGAATGACATATCCTGCGGAAAATTTTAAACCAAGTGATAGCACTTCTGCTAGAAATCCCACAATGCAGCATTGCTTCTGTTACTTTAAATTCCATTGCAAAAAAAATATATTAAACGAATTACTATAGACATTTTTAAATTGGTCGCGGCGAATATCGTTCCTGTTAAGAGTGAACAACTGTATCTACAACTCCGTTTTGTATAGCGCCATCTCTTTTTGTTTTTCATTATGTTTTTGGTGTTTTCAAGTACCATGTTTGTTTCACATTTTATACATTTTTTCGTTTCTAAACTTAGAAGCCCTAAGTCTTGCGCAAATTGTAACGCTTTTTCTTCTGTTTGTGTTTTTTCTGCTATTTGAAAAATGTTCATGGTTGATTTCAAATATTAATCAAATGTATTTTAATTTAAAAAAAATCTGAATGAGATTCGAACCTGCTCCACGCAAAGTAAAATATAACCCAATTTCCATTTGTAGCTATGAATCTTGTATTAAAATCTTTAATGAAGCGTTGTGTTTCTTTGAATTCCTTGTATTTTTTTTGGAAAAGCATAAGAGACTTATTAAAAAGTTCTAAATTCGTTAACGATTGAATGAAACTAATCTCGATTGTAGCCGTGCTTCTGAATATCTTCGGTAATAATTTAATCGATGACATCATTAGTTTTTTTATATGCACCCAACAATTCGTTCTCTTGGCATTTGGATTAAACTGATTCACTGCCAATGATATAGCATTCGAATTATCTGATATAAAATTTATAACATTTAAATTTCCAATGTTTTTTTAAATAAAGGGTTTAAAGCATTTAATATCCAGCTATAAGTATCACCATTTTCATTTTCACAAAAACAAATACATGTGCAGAAAAATTTTCTGTTTAAATTCGTGAAACTCAGAACAATAACCGGAAATACATAATTGTTAAGTTTATATGTAGCATCTAAATGTATATTATTGGAATGTGCTAACATTTGTAAATGTTTTTCAGAACTTATAATGGCCCTTGTTGGCTTAATTGTATATTCCAATATAAAAGAATTATCATCATTTTTGTGCTTATAAAAATCACACATACCGACAAAATCTACACTGGTGATGTTTTCTTTTCTTTTTTAATTTCCGAAATGAATGTTCTTATCAAATCTTTAGAAATTGTTATGTTATTAATAGTACATACGGCATGAATTTCGCGCCCACGCTTAATGCCGCCATCATAATATTTTTTAAGAGTCATTTTCATTCTCATCAAATTATTTTTTTTCGTTTACTTCAATGCATTGGTGGTTGTGTTCACCTGCAATAGCGTTACATATTATTTTTTTTAATTGATAACAGTAATCGGTTCGAAATCGGGATGGACAGCAACACTTTACTTTGTTCTTACAATAATAATAAGTTGTTCTTTGTTCGGTTCCCATGTCGCGTGACTTAATGGACCATTTATTTTCGTCAAATGAAGTGTCTGCCGGCAATATCTGCCATGCAATATGTTTACGGAATTTTTGTGGATACATGGGGTCTTTTTTGGAATTTTGATTTATAGTTAATTTAATTATGGGGTTTAAAAACATATTTTGGATCTAATTTACAATATGTGCCCCGGGTTCGAATCCTGATATTAACTTACCCCTAACCTTAATTAGATTAAAATATTATTAATTAATCCAACCTAACTAATCTATGTTAATATCAGGATTCAAACCCGGGGCCCATATTGTAAATTATAACCCATATTTTATGGTATTTTTTTTTATAATGGATATTTCTACATTTTTATGGCTAATAATATATTTTAATGGCAAAATATATTATTCTCCGAAATTTATTTAACTAGTTTTTAACTTTCAAAAAAATATTTGTGGTCGATCTCCCCCCCCAAAAAAAAAACTTTACATTTACCGTTTATTTTATTTATAAGAGAGTATTTTATTGTTAATATTAAAAATCTAGTATTCCAGTTAGAACAAGGAGCCTTTATACCATAGGCTTTCAATTAAATCCAATTTTCAGGTAGAACAACAGCCTTCTTAAAAATTGATACATATAATGTTTAATTGTTCATACATAAAGATACATTGTTAACATCAGCTATTAATGTCGCAGCATCCGTTAATACACACTTCCATCCTACAGCTTCACCTTTTTTTATAAATTTATTCATATCATCGAAGAAATATATTGTCTTATACCCCATTGATTAAGCTAATACGTCAAGATTTGTGTAAATTTCATTGTTATATTTATCAGGAAGGCCGTCATTATGAAACAATCGACCTTGTATAAGTGAAAATTCTTTTAATAAATCAGCTCGCTGTAAAAGATCTTCAACAATACAGGACAAATTGTTGGTTAAAATCCATTTATCAACTGAAATGTTTTGTAGCATATGCTTTAGATTCTTCGTATTTGGCATATCAAACTTCCGAAAAATCTTTTTATATAGTTCTCTTGTTAATATGTTTTTTTTTATTTCGGTGCCATTCAACTTCATAGAGTATTGTTTGTTTCTTAGCTGAAGTATATTTACAACATTAAGTTCTGCATGCTCTTCGTCAGACGACCCAAGTTCTACCTTTTCCATTTCCTTGTAAAAAGCTCTACTTATTGTGAAGAAATCAAATAATGTGTAATCAAAGTCGAATATAAATAGTACATCATGCGTTTTCACTATACTATCTTTATCAATATAATCCTGCATAGTAAAAACGTTTGTACATGAAAACAATCTAAGTAAATGAAGAATCATGGGAATAAATAAATTATTGATATTTGTAAATAAAAGATAAATCTTAATAAAATTGGAATGTTCTTTTAAAACTTTGATCTAATTTAAAAAATCACTCATAAGTTCTCATCCCTGAAAAAATATTTTTTAAATATTTTAAACGAAAAAATTTTAACAATTTAATTTAACTCTTAAAAAATGTAAAAGCATGATTCGTTTACTTTTGTTTTTATTATCAATATAACCCCAGATCAATACCCTCCCATCTCTCTTTTTATTCGTGATTGCGGTTTTAGTTTCAATTTTCTTTTATTCCACGTTCCTTCTATGCTATTTGTGTGGAAATCAGCTCCGTTTTAAAACCTAATTGTGTGATTTATTACATTAATCCGTTTACAAGGGGTTTTATTTATCAAAAAACAGAACTTACGGGCTGCTTGAACTTTCCGATGTATAAATAGACTGCACTGGAGAATTTTATCGGCATTGTTTACATATAATTTAATAACATCTGCCCTATCTTTTAGATTCAAGCTTGACTTACAAATAATGCGACATGGCAAATCACGGTAATTATACAGTAATGGGGGTGCAACGTGGAATCTTGAGCCGGTCGTGGAATATTGATCCATGCTAAAATATATATAAATATAGATACAAAAAAAATATAAGTATTAATATATATATTCTACAGAGTTTATATAAATAATTTTATCTTATATCCTTTTAAATTATAACTTTTATGAATTTTTTAATATTTTTTTATTTTCCTAAACTCTAAAACAACCCCCAATATTGATATTTAAAAACTATAGCTCATTAATATGTATAGATTTGATATATAAAGTTTGTTGTTGAATAAAAATCCATTTTTTATCCATATTTATAAATATTTTGCATGGATCAATATTCCACGGGGATCAAGATTCCACGTTACACCCTCCCATTACTATATAATTACCTAAATAAGAAATTAATTTAAGGTTATAAACCTTTTCATTCCAGTCTTACTATTCAAATTTCAGTGATATCCAAATTTAAAAATATTCTTTGGTTAATGTACGCTTTATTACCCCGGGTTCTATTAACTTATGTGAATCGAACCCGGGGTCATGAAGCGTACTAGCTTCTATTCTTTCATAGAAATTGCATGCTAATATATTTTTTTGAGAGATCTCGTTAATTTTCGTATGACATTAGGGATCAACAAAATATAAACGATGGTCCTATCCAATGGGACAAAGGCGAGGATATAACAACCGTTTATTGGCAATTATCTTCATAGCATTGTTAATTTGTTTTTCTATAAAATCTTCGTATCCAAATCCGTTTCGTTTTCTTACAGCTTTTAAGCCAATTTATTCTTATGGTAGATCGATACGGCCAATATAACTCGCGCATTGAAACCACTTCTCTGAAATTTTGACCTGAAATTATATAAGTTTAATCTACTTCAATTTTATCACCTGCCCTTCCAATTTCGGTAAGGTCCTAGTTCAGCTCTTTTTTTTTTATTTTTTTATTAAAATTTTAATAAAACAACCATGACAATTTCAACAACAAAAATATCACGCGTACTCTACACAGACGCTGAAATTTTATCAATGAAGTACAATTTTCGCACCATTTCTTTGAAATTTCACAGCACAAAACTTGAATCACTCAGATTTGTTGCATCTTTAGGCTTAATTGACAATGAAAAATTGTGCGTAGATTGCAACGCAAATATGTGTCTGTTTAAAAAATCATCTGATAGGAATGGTTTTCAATGGCAATGTAAGCAGAAATGTCGATTTACCCAAAGCGTTACTGTAGGGTCGATATTTGAAGGTTGTCATATGACATTGGACAAAATTATGCTTTTGATATACATGTGGGCTAAACAACACATGCAACAACAAATTTGCGACGAGGTTGGAATAAACAAAAATACTTGTTTAAAGTGGTGTAATAAGCTTAGAGAAGTTTGTGAATTGGTTATTGGGGAAGAAAATGAAATGATTGGCGGTGTTGATGAGAATGGAATTGCTATTGATGTGGAAATTGATGAATCATTATTTTTCAAAAGAAAATTTAATCATGGGCGTATTGGTGAGCCAGTTTGGGTTTTTGGTGCGTTTGAACGAAATACTGGTAAATGTTTTTTTGTTCCAGTGGAGCATAGAAATACTGACACTTTGCTTCAAATAATATTTCAACGAATTAGGCCAGGAAGCAGAATTATTTCAGATCAATGGGCTGCTTATCGGAGTCTTGCTATCAACCCAAATTATTTATACGGATCGATCAATCCTTCTTTAAACTTTGTGTGTCCTGAAGATCCAAGCATTCATACTCAAAATATCGAAAATATTTGGTGTCACATCAAACGAAAATTGCGTATACAATTTGGAACGAGTGAAGAAAAGTTTGAAAGTTATTTTTTCGACTTCATGTGGAGAAAAAAAATTAAATATGAGGAAAAAGATGAATTTAATGCTTTTATCGTGACCTTGAAGAATTTAGTTTAATAAAATAGTAGTGTTGAATTGTTTTTTTTATTTAGAAAATGTTAACAAATATATTAAAATTTTAATAAAAAATAAAAAAAAAAGAGCTGAACTAGGACCTTACCCCAATTTCATGTTTAAAGTATTGAGAATTTTTTCCTTGGAACTATTCAATAATAAACGGGTTTCTTTGAATTTTTAGCAACGATTTTTGCATTAGTACCTAAATTATAAAAATAAATTATCCTAAATATATTAAAAACCCTAAAGTTTGTAAGCAATACATTTTGTTAACAACAAAATGAATCCATATCTTTAATTATCCCTACTGTTTAATTGTTTTCCTTTCCCAATATACACACAAAGTATTCACATAATAAAAGAGGTTGGGCAGCGAAAGATATAACATCTAATTCGGTTTGGATTCTTCGTCATATTATATTACACTTCGTGGGTTTTGATAATACAATCTTTTTTAAGAACGAATTTGAGGTTCGAGCCTATACATGATTTTAGTCCAACGCCTAGAATTAATATATATCTGGTATAAAAATACTCATAAACTTATTGTGTAAATAGTTTATCAATAACATCTTAAATTTTCTCATATAAACACAAATCAGTCATTCTAATTAATAATAAATGCAGTTGGTTAGATTCTAAAAAGTGATATTATTTACGTGTAACAAGTTGTTAAAAGCAGAAGGTAAAACTTTATAGTTTGTTGTATTCAATACTAATTTATCGGATTAATTGCCATTATATCAAATTGTTGTCGCACAAACAAGATCTCTAAATAATTATATGATTAACGAATATCTGTATATGCTTTACACTTCCACCTGTTCGGAATACAAGTTAATTTTTAACAAAAGTGAATTTAGGATGCTCATATGATTCAAACAATGATATCAATTAAGAATGGTTTTGATTCAAAAGAAATCCGGTTGTTCAACACAAGAATATTCTAACAACAACCGCCTGTTTGAGGGATGATAGCACTGTTACGAGTCCACCAAAAGTAAAATGTGCGAAAATGTTTTTTTTCCAATTTAAAATACCAACCACTCCTAGAATACTTTATTTTGCCAGTTACGTGGTATTTTTAAATGTTTGATTATTATTATTACAAGCCAAAATAAACACTGATTGTCCAAACAATATAATTTTTGCAAAAAGCTTTTAAATAAGAAAAGGATTTATTAAAGCAAAGATTGATAAAAATAGAACCGAAATACGGAAACGACAAACTATTTATTGTACAAACGGTACTCTTTTGCCTTTTATATCACGAAATAAATATTTATTTCTGCCAATCTTGAAAAAAAGGATGAGAATATGTTGTATTGGAACTCGCGTTGCCTGCCCCAATAATTATAACAACGATTATAGAAGATGAAACAAGACGACAGATCTATGGTAAACATTGTCATCTTGTAGAGAAATTGTAAGCCAAAAACAGAATTTAAATGCTGTTAAACTGAACATCGAGTTCCAGTAGAATCACAAGAAAAATAGGCAAGTCGCCTGTTTGAAGAGCAAACTTGATCACAAGTTTTTTTAATAGGATTTTATAATATTGTAACAGAATCATTTTGAACCTAACCAAATATAAACATTGAGAGATATAAGCTACGGGAAATGGTAATATATGACTTTTAACAAATAAATATACTTCGAATCTTTTGTTCAAATACATTTCATCGATTTTCGATGGCCTTCGGACAACAAAAAATTTAGAAGCTATGAAACCTTTTTTATCCATTAACCAAGCTGGAAAGATTCTTGGGATAACACAATTGCACGTCGAATCAGTTGAGTTTTATTGCAAAATTTTATTAAAAATTCTAGAATTGAAACGATCCTTCTCCCCTGAAACTTACAGGAAAAAATCTAAGCTTATTTAGCGCAGATAAAAATATAACAGCTCGTAAAAAGAAGGTTCTTATTGTTTAGCAACCTAAGAACTCTAAGCCATCTTTTAAAACATATAATTATATTTGTAAGAAAATGAAAGGAAGTGTTATTTTAAGATACACTATAAAATGATTCTATTAAAACGTAAATAAGTGACATATCCTTTCACTTTTACAATTAATTTTTGGAGAATAATATATTTTGCCATAAAAATATATTATTAGCCATAAAAATGTAGAAATATCCATTATAAAAAAAAAATACCATAAAATATTTTTTTAAACCCCATAATTAAATTAACTATAAATCAAAATTCCAAAAAAGACCCCATGTATCCACAAAAATTCCGTAAACATATTGCATGGCAGATATTGCCGGCAGACACTTCATTTGACGAAAATAAGTGGTCCATTAAGTCACGCAACATGGGAACCGAACAAAGAACAACTTATTATTATTGTAAGAACAAAGTAAAGTGCGGCTGTCCATCCCGATTTCGAACCGATTACTGTTATCAATTAAAAAAAATAATATGTAACGCTATTGCAGATGAACACAACCACCAATGCATTGAAGCAAACGAAAAAAATAATTTGACGAGAAAGGAAATGAAAATGACTGTTAAAAAATATTATGATGGCGGCATTAAGCGTGGGCGCGAAATTCATGCCGTATGTACTATTAATAGCATAACAATTTCTAAAGATTTGATAAGAACATTCATTTCGGAAATTAAAAAAGAAAAGAAAACATCACCAGTGTAGATTTTGTCGGTATGTGTGATTTTTATAAGCACAAAAATGATGATAATCCTTTTATAGTGGAATATACAATTAAGCCAACAAGGGCCATCATAAGTTCTGAAAAATGTTTACAAATGTTAGCACATTCCAATAATATACATTTAGATGCTACATATAAACTTAACAATTATGGATTTCCGGTTATTGTTCTGGGTTTCACGGATTTAAACAGAAAATTTTTCTGCACATGTATTTGTTTTTGTGAAAATGAAAATGGTGATACTTATAGCTGGATATTAAATGCTTTAAACACCTTTATTCAAAAAAACATTGGAAATTTAAATGTTATAAATTTTATATCAGATAATTCGAATGCTATATCATTGGCAGTGAATCAGTTCAATCCAAATGCCAAGAGAACGAATTGTTGGGCGCATATAAAAAAACTAATGATGTCTTCGATTAAATTATTACCGAAGGTATTCAGAAGCACGGCTACAATCGAGATTAATTTCATTCAATCGTTAACGAATTTAGAACTTTTTAATAAGTCTCTTATGCTTTTCCAAAAAAAATACAAGGAATTTAAAGAAACACAACGCTTTATTGAAGATTTTAACGCAAGATTCATAGCTACAAATGGAAATTGGTATGAAGCATATGGAATATTTTTCCCGTCGACAAATAACGCTCTTGAAAGATTTAATTTAACGATCAAACAAAAATATATGGATTGGGAAAAGAAAGGAATTAAGGAATTCTTTTGTGTTGCTTTTGATATTATAAATGATATGAAATTTGCCAACCCTTCAACGGAAAGGATATATTACAGCAGTAAAGAAGCTATCGAAGACGATTTTAGATATCATGTTGTATACCAAATACAATATTCAAAATATTTGGTAGTTTCTAAGGAGTATAATATTTCAACTGATTTTGGATTGTTCAATAATTTTAATAATTTTAATGAATTTAAAGATTTTTATAAAACGGTTACGTTTTTAACAGTGGAAAAAAATATTCAAAGCTGGTCTGATATTATTTGTTCGTGTTATGTTTTTGCAAAAAAAAGAAAGTGTTTACATGTTTACAATTACCTTATTAGGATTTGTAGAATTGGCTTGATCGAAATTGATTTGATGAAATGCAAAAGAAAGCGAGGGAGGCCCAAAAAAATAAGAAGAGGTTCGGGTCTTGAGAGGGAATAAAAATGACTATAAATGAGTTTACTTTTTTAAATTTTTTAATATGTAATAATATAATAATAATAATAATTGGTTAAGTTACAAATATTAAAAACATGAACCCATGATTTTTAAGCATTATTTGTGTTTTTTCTTATATTTTTCTTTTCAACATAAATTAATTTGAAATTTTATTTTTATTTTAAAACAGAAACTCCATTTTTTAATTCTTAAAATTTTAATAGGTGGTGTTTAAAAGAAATAGTATAACACCCCTTTTACAATTATTCAATTCTTAATTGTAACTAGAAAAACTAAAATTATAATTGTAAAACAACCTTATAATTAATTTGCTTATAATAACATCTAAAAATACTGTTTTAATTACAAATGTTATGTAATGCTAAATATAATTACCATTTATGTGACAAAATTAAATATTTATTGAATATAAACAAGTTGAACGTTGTATTTTTTTATATATATTTAAAACATTAATATATAATCAAAAAAGGCAGGTATTATATTAAAGCTTAAACTTTAATATACGATCAAGCATATGAAAACAAAAATAAATTATAAAAAATACATATTTAAATTTTATTTGTAATAAAAAGGTATTTTATTTATGAAACGCGTTAAAATTAACATTATATCAAATTTATGTTTTAAACTAACAGTTCTATTTTTTTTAATTTACGGAAATTCCGGAGAAATGTATTTTTATGTTTATCCACATAGGCTTTGAGATCATTTAACTTTAGCTGTTTATTTGTATTATTTCTCGTCATTGTGGAAACATGTAATTTTTATGATATTTCTATGTTTTATGGATATTTCCATATGTTATTGGTTTTCTACATTTGTTGGATATTTCTACGTTTTATGGATATTTCTATGTTTTATGGATATTTCTACTTGTTAGTGCTAATTTAATAAATAAAGGATATTAAATCGCCAACCATTAATTTTTGTTCAACCAATTTCTAAAATGTTGATTAATATCTTTGTAGAATTATAATTGGTTGTTCAAAAATTAAGTGTAAAAATAAATGGTTTTAGTAATTAATTGTAAAAATAATTCAATTTCATAATTCAATTTAATAATTTCATTTTAATAATCTCCTAAGATCTTCAGCAGGATCTACAGTCTTTTTCATTACTTTTGCAACAGCCATCAGAAAATCTTCTTGTGTCACATGAACTCTTCTCTCTCTTAAAGCAAACATCCCCGCCTCAGTACATACTGCCTTAACATCCGCACCACAACAATTTACTAATTTCATAGATATTTCTTCTAAGCTTATTCCTTTTACAAGGTTCATTTTTCTTGAATGGATTTTCAAAATTTCTAGTCTTGCGGTTTCTTTTGGATTTGGGAATTCTATTTTTCTGTCAATTCTACCTGTCCTTAACAAGGCAGGGTCTAGGATGTCGATCCTGTTGGTCGCCATTATAATTTTGATATCATTTCTATTATCAAAGCCGTCTAGTTGATTTAATAATTCTAACATGGTTCTTTGTACTTCAGAGTCTCCTCCTCTTGCCTCGTTTCTGGTTGAGCCGATGGAATCTATTTCATCCATGAAAATAATTGAAGGTGCATGTTCTTTTGCCATAACAAATAACTCTCTTACTAATCTAGCACCCTCTCCAATATACTTTTGTACTAATTCACTGCCACTTACTCTAATAAATTTACACTGTGTATGATGTGCTACCGCTCTTGCTAGGAGTGTTTTGCCTGTTCCAGGTGGTCCGTAAAGAAGGACCCCTTTAGGTTGTGCAATACCTAAATTCTCAAATAATTCTGGGTGCTTGATAGGCAACTCAATCACTTCTTTAATCTCTTTTATTTGTTCATCTAATCCTCCTATCATGTCATAAGACGAGTCTGGTACTTTCTCCATAATCATTAAAGATACTAAAGGATCAACAATAGAAGGCAATATTCTATGAATTGTATACGTATCAGAATGTAATGCTACTCTAGCTCCTGGTTTAAGTGCATGATAATCTACATCCTCTTCTACATTTACTAGGAATTTTCCTTCGTGGTTCGCTTTCACTAAAACTTGGTTCTTTCCCATTTTTTAACTACTATCCCTATTGTTGAACATGGTATTTGTACGGTATCTATTTCTTCTCTTAATGTTCTTACTTGGTTGTTTAAATCGTAAAGCTTTTGTGTAATGGATCTTAATTCTTGTTCTTTGATTTCTATTTCCTTTTTTAAAATTTCATTTTTTGAAATAAAAAAATTTGTTGACATTTTAGGGTTAGAAATTTAAATTATTTTATTTCTTATGTATTTGCTTATACTTCTTTTCGGGTTCGAATCTCGAATCGTTTATAAAAGGAAAAATAAGATGTGATCCTTTGTATGGTTCTAATAATCATGTTGCTATTTATTAATAAGACACGATCCTTTTTATGGTTCTAATAATTATTGGTTAAAAATTACGGATTTAATAATTTCGTCAAAATATCAATAGATAAAAAGTTAACAATAATATGACCTGTGTTATTAGACGTGTTGAAATACCTTTTTTTTGAAAAACCATAGCTGATAAAAAAAAGATTAGCAAGCTTTGTGTTATTAAACATTCAAAAGGCAACTGACATAAAATTTATATGAAAGAGAAACATTTAATAAATGACGTAAAAAATTTGTGAACTGCTATGCTCTTTTTATGAAATATCTTATACAACATCCTGGGAAGTTGATTTTTATTTTAATATTTTACCATCTTTCATGTTAAATAATATTGAAATCAAATGGATAATTGGTAATGCAGGTGAATTAATTGTTGTTAGTTAGAATTGTCTATTTTTTGTCGTAATTAAAACAATTTTCTTTATAGTAAAATACTAAAAATCCATGTCATAAATAATTGAAATTTGGTTATAAAACAATATAAAATTTTTGTTTATATGAAAAATCTTGATTTTAAAGCTAGTCCCAATAAAAGAAGATGTTTAATTATAAAAATATAATAGGGTGGGTCGCTTTATGGTGTGTAAAATAAAGAGATTTACTTTAATTTTTATAAAATGAATATTTAATTGAACAAATTGACAATTTCATGTATTTTAATCATATAAAGCATATGTCAATAAAATCTCCGATTCTTATCTTTTAGCAATCTATACTTTGATTGGAAACCAATTCCCTGCTATTGTATTAATATGAGTTCAGTCGGTTTTTGTTTTAAACTAAACGCTATGATTAGTTGCGTAGTATGAATAAAAATGGCTGACCGCTCCTTCGTATCATTTCCAGGCAACTGCGAGTGTTTCAGATTCTAAAAAATAAAAGTTTTCATTTTATTTATTAATATTGGACCGTCTCTTATGTTTACCCGTTTTAAACAGGCTCATATTTTGTGTTTTCTCTACAAATCCAAGTACCCAAAGCCTTCAACAAGAAGGACTAGGTTATACCTTCTTTTAACGAATTTTTACCTGTCAATCTCTACTATGATATCTGTGCTCCATGGTTTTTTGTACAATAATTAGGTTGCGATTTTTTGTATATCTCATGTATCACATCCCTACAGGTTTTTTTCTCGTTTTTAAAACTGTTAATAGTTTAAACGGGGATGTCGCCGCTTGAAAATTATATGTTCAGTTTCCTGGTGTTTTTTCGGTAAGTAAACGCAATATCATTTAATAATTTCCTCTACATTTTTGACATTTGAAAAGCTTAATACCTTCCTGAATGTCTATATAACAAGCTTGACCGCGAACAATATGTTTTAAATTAAATATAAGACAGCAAAAACGACGACTAAATAAGTTTTCACGTTTTTCTTCGGTGGTAATAAAATTAATATAGATTTTTTTTCAGCTATAAAAAAGAATAAGTTGTTATTTTCGTACAAAATTCAGGTATATAGACGTTTACAAGCAAGATGTCATCAATTTTGACAAAACTATCGAAAAGAGGATGGATAGCACCATATTTATTTCTCTACAAATATCAGCAACAATTCAATTTGAATCACCAATTAACTTCTACAATTCTTTGGCTTCGTCAATATTTATTGTAAAACCTATTCATCCTAGGGCTCTATTTGTCTGAAGGTTCATAACAAGGGAACATATTGTAAGTTACATTTGCAGTATCTGATATTTTATCATCTTATTTTTCCTCTACTGTAAACTTTAACTCGTAACAATGAATAAGTCAAACAAACTCTTAAAGAAAGTCTACTATCGAGTAAAAGGCTAGAAAACTCCGAAATGAATCTGTTTCTACGCGTTTCATTATTGCATTGTAAAACTCATGAAAATTTGAGCCATTTATTATTGTTCTCTGAACATATAGTAAACATTGAAAATATTAATCGTGATCAATATACCTTTTCTTTATCACGTAGTTGATTTTTAAATTTAAACCCATTCCTAGATTATTTAATTTAATTTACCCCATTATTAAAATACTGCCTCTCTATGCAGTATTGTGTAACCTTATTTTTAATCATTACAAGTAAAGAAAATAAAAAGAATTTTAATTTTTATTATTCATTTTTTTTAAAATCAACATTACTGTAAGAATGTAAAATCAACAAGATTCAATAATGTACTTTTTATTTTTTTTGCAATTAATTTTTTTTTTCAGAAATTAACCACTTTATTTTTCTGGTATCCGTTCAAAGAAATCCATCTCTGGTAAATAATTGGCTTTAGATTCATTTAATCCTTTTATTTCATCCAGCAATTTAAATATTTTTTCTTTAGTTTGTTTAAGTTCATTAGACAAGAATATCATATTCTCTTTCAATGATGGATTATCAATATCCCTTTGTATTGTTCCAATTGAATTATAATAGTGAAATAATAAATTTGTAATTTCTTTTCTTAAAGCAAGGAACATACGAAAAATATTCTGTAAAATAAAACAATGTTCTACTCTTAGTTTTTTAATTAAGGGTATTAATTAAGCAATGAAATATTGTGAATAATCAAGTACAACGTGCAAAAAAATGTTTGGACAAAAATAAAAATATGATTTCATATACATAAAAAATGTAATATACCCTAGCAATTAAAATATCCTCACTGAATTCAACCAAAAAGACGAGAAACTATTATTCACGTAAGAAAGTACAACTTACTTAGAGTTAATGAGTAAAAAAAAATTTACTTGTCAAAAAATGTTTGGACAAACTAAAGAAAACCCCGAAAAAAATAGTTTAAAATTTTCCTCCTAATGAATATAAATATTAAAACACAGATGCACTCTTTATGTTAAAAGAAATCGAGAAAATCGTCTTACTTGAACTTTATAAACAAGATAGATTAGCGTGGAACATTTTAAAGGAAAAGTTATTACCATATTCTACTATACGTAATTTTATACAAAAATATAAAAGAGATGAAACATTATCACAAAAAATCCACTAGTCATCGACCAAGTCTTTCCAAAAATGATTTTAAAGAATTAGAAAATCTAAAAATCTGACGCCTCTTATTGATGCAGTCTCTTTAACAACAAATTTGGCGAGGAAATAACAAAAATGGTGTATTCACAGGCAGTGAGAAATGCATTAAAAGTATGGAGTTGTATAAAGGCTCGGTTATATCAAAACCGTTGTCTTTCTAAAGTACACAAAAATAGGCATTTTAAAATTGTTTTAAAATGGGCATTGATGCCTAGTTCTTTCTGGAGTAGTGTTATTTTCAGTGATGAAATACCATTTCAATTAAAAAACGGCGTTGGAATCAATTCATGTTGGAAAAGAAGAGGAGATTCAATTAATCCTGATTACATTAATAAAACCTTTAAATATGATGGGGGTACAGATATGTTTTAGGGAGGTTTAGTGAAAAAGTAACTGGAAACCTAGTTGTTATTGATAGAATAATGGACAGGTTCAAGTATGTTGAAATATTAGCAAACAATCTACAAGATTCTGCTACAAAATGGGCATGAAACATTTTATTTTTCAACAGAATAATGATCCTAAACATACTAGCCTGCATGCCAGAAAATATTTTGAAGAGAATCGTATCAAGGTACTAGAATGGCTTGTTTAAAGTCCAGATCTCAATCCCATTGAGAATTTATAAGCTATAATTAACAAAAAAATCTGCGGAAGAATATTTAGTAAGAAGTCAGATCTCGTTGAGGCTGTGATGACTGCTTGGAATACTATAACGGTGGAATTATGTGTTAAACTTGTTAACAGTATGAAAAGTAGGATTTTAGAATGTTTAAGAGCCAAAGTAAGCTATACAAAATATAATTAATTTTGTCCAAGCATTTTTTGAGATGAATATTGCTTTAATAGAACCTTTACCGCTCGGCGCCAACTCGCCCAAGGGCGAGTTATTAAAACTTTTTAAATTTTTATAAGATAAATAATTAAAATGAAATATAAAACATCAAACATTTGGTAAGTGTCGGTTATTGGGGGGATCGAATCCCGAAAAGACTAATATTTTCTATAAAAATATTGGGTAAAGCTATCATATTTTTTTAATATTTAACTAACTTAAAGTAAAAGTAAGTTTTAAAATTTTAAGAAAAAAACACATACTTCGTTAAAGTTTAAAACATCTAAGAATATAATGATTTAATCAAAAAATTTCCGACATAAAAATTTTTCTATGGCTTTGGTTAGGCGTATCAGCGTTCTGCTTTTAATTTAAATATTGTAAATATTATAGCTTTAACTAATATTTTCGAAGTAAAAAACGAAGTTTCGGGATTCGATCCCGGCCCAAAATAACCGACAGTTACCAAACATTTTATTTTCTACTCGAAATTCCAAATTAAAACCTGTTCCAAACATGCAAAAAACTCCAAATCATTGTAAAATTCATAATTAAAAACAATAATTCTTAAAAACTCTTTTTTTTTCAAATTCTTTCCTTCCAATCTTAAAAACTTTCTCGATTGAATCAATTGAATTCTAACCTTTTCATTTTCTTGAATTAAAATTTCAATGAATTTACCTAAATTCAAATGTGGAATATTACAATTGTGGTTAAAACCTCGATGCCAAGCTTCGAGACAGTTAATAGTTCTCGGAATATTGTTTATTACTCTCTCATGGCAATTTCAAAATGAAAGTTCAAACAATGGCATTGTTTCATCACTACCAACAAAATTTTTTTGAAAATATTCAATGAACTCTTCCAATCTTAAAATATTAAATTCAACTTTTTTTGTATTAATTTTCTCAAATTCCTTTTTAACACATGTAGTAGGTGCAAATGCTAAATTTAATAACATTCTTATAAATGATTTAAACTTCGCGTTCCTTAAATACTCCCCTGATAATCCAAGTTTTTGCATTTTTCGCCATATGCACTGACCATAGTGAAAAGAACAACCAAAAATATTTTCAATCTTAAAAACTTTACATACCGATATTTTTAAACCCATTTCAAAATCAATTACAACATTTTTAAAATTACACTTGATTAATAATTTCAGTCTTTTAAACGCTTCGGTATAAATTATCTCGCTTTTTCCTCGTAATAAAATATAACATAATGGAAAATATTGACCAAATAAGAAACAATTAAATGTCAACAACTGGGTGAAGTTTTTTGGTACACTCCAAAAAGTTCCATCTATTAAAACCGTTTTCACCGAAGAAAAAATATTTTTGTTTTTTTCGGAAATGAATATTATGAACCTACTTTCACTAGTAATTCCACTATCGTATTGTACAAACTTTTCGTTAGTTAAGTCGTTTAATAGAAAATCGGGAATATCATTAAATTCAACCGAGACGTATTTTTTGTTCTTAATCCTTGTGCATTTATCATTCAAAGATTTATATTTTGGAATATTGAAAACATCATCGTCTTTTATTGTTTTACTATTTTCCGTAATAATTTTCAAATTTGTGTCGCGCCCTTTTTCAGTGTTTTCTTTCAATTTATTAATGAACTTTAATTTTAATATCGTTTTTTCGTGGTTATCATGGTTGTTGTGATCGTTTATTATTGCAAATTCATTACACTCTTCAATTTTGCCTCGCCCTGGACATTTTCGGTTAATGCACCTCCACGCGTTTGATTGATTCTTCCTGTCATCTACATTGTAAACAAAGCTTTCGTGTATGAGATTTTTGTTGTTTCTTTGGTTTTTTAAGAATTCAAAATTTGGCATATATGGCTTTTTTTTATTCAAAATTAATGTATTGGGCAAGTTGGCGGCGGAAAAAAAATTCCGAGTTTGGCGCCAACTCGCCCCAAAGTAAGCTATACAAAATATAATTAATTTTGTCCAAGCATTTTTTGAGATGAATATTGCTTTAATAGAACCTTTACATCATAAATTTATTTTTAAGGGAAAAAAATACAGGTAATTAAACTGTATAAATAATATACATAATTTATAAGATATATCAAGACAAAATATGTTTTAATAATTTATTTTATTTTTTGTCCAATCTTTTTTTGGGCCACTGTATATAACACAATATAATACAATTGGTTTATATAAATCATTGTTTGTGATGGTTCTAAATTTTATTTTATATTATATGCATCATTAAATAAAGAACACATGATTACAAAGTATCACATTTTATAATGTCTTGAAAGAAAAGGCATCGATTTTGTGATGGAGTTCCGAACCAAAATTTGGTTTTTTAATAAAAATTTTTCGGTCCTGCAATGTAAAAAGTTCAAAAGATTATTTGATTGAAAATAAAACAATTTATTGTTGTACAAAATGGCCTGTTATGTCATGTAATTTCTTGTAAAAGTGACAGATTTTTGTTCATGATATTTTAAGACTTAGGTTCGAATAGGATAAGAAATACAATCGTACTTTGGCTTTATATATTACAGGATCTCGGAATGTAAAGAGTAAATAAACGTGGAGAACCCAGGCCGCGTATGTAAGCGTTTGAATTCCGTGTTCTTAAATCTATTATTCCCTTAAAGGTAATTATAGAATTCAGGAAAAATTAAAATTTAATATAACACAAATAAACTTAGTTTAGCCTGTTGAGTCTAATGATTTGTCAGATACAAAAGACTCTCATGTTTGTGGCTAAGGCAATATTCATTTATATATTCCCCTAAAAACACAAAAAAAAAACGACAGTATCCAATTATTAATAAATAATTTGCGTAGATATAATGTGGTGCTTTACTTATTATGTATTCTATATCCTGTTTAAACTCATTTATATGTGCATATATCCACTTTTTCGAAATTACTTTCCAGTCTTTATATCATTTTATTTCGTTATATCATGTCTTAAAATTTGACAATACAGTTTCTATTAAAGTCGGTGTATATTCTTACATGTTTTGAAATTATTCTGAATGATAAATAACTATTTAGTTTACATTTATATTTGCAACACCTTCGAGATATGATTTATAATTATAAATTTTCCGTAATTCAATTTCTTTTGAAGAACGGAATAAGAATTCAAATTTTCCGAGTAGAAGCAATCTTAAGTGTTATCCTATAAGTTCTTTCATCTACTGCGCATGTCAATCATGAGGTTCTTATATAAACTTTTTCGTTGTGTATGAGCTTCTAAACAATTTTGCCTATATTGATATACACTCTGCCACAAAAAAAATGGAACCAACAAGATTTTTTGTTTTTCTCAAAAGTGGTACCGAATTAAATTAAGATTAAAAATAGTTTATGCTATGATTTCCACGATTAAACATAAACCTTTCTTTTTTTTCGTGAATCTCTGTTTTCGACACCCATTTTTATATATTTTTATGATTATAAAAAAATTGCCACAAAAAAAATGGAACCAATAAATTTAATAAGGTATAAAACCCCCTTTATTTCGTATAATAAGTTCCAAACGTCTTGGTATTGAATCATACAACTTTCGAACATATGAAACAGGTATATTCGCCTAGATTGCTTTTATTTCGTCAATTAAAGAAGACTTTTTTTAACAAACTTTTTTTCAAGTTCTGCACCGATAAAAGACCACAAATTTTCAATAGGATTTAAGTCGGGTGATTGCGATGGCCAATCAATTACATTAATTATGTTTTCGACAAAATAAGATCTTGTATATTGCTTGTATGGCACGGAGCATTGTCTTGTTGAAATAAAAAACTTTCGGTCAAACCTAGAAGCTCGACCGATTCGTGTAGACAAGTGCTTAAAACCCTCACATACTTAATGCTATCTATCGTACCATCAATAATTTTTAGTTTACCTACACCATTATATCCTATACAACCCCAAACCATAACAGATCTACAGCCAAATTTTACCGAAGGCGAACAATTCTCCAGATCATAACGATTTCCTTGACGACGCCATATTTTACACTTTCCATCGCACTGAAAAATATCAAAACGTGATTCGTCACTAAATATTACGTTCTTAAATATTTTAAATTGCCACATAGACCATTCAACTGCAATATTAAATCTTCTTAACAATCGATCTCGCGATAAAAGTGGTTTTACGGCTGCTACAGCAGAAATCAAATTTTGTGAATGTAATGCTCTTCTCACTGTTTCACGATTCACAATTTTACCACCGTTGGTAGCTATTTCTCCAACGAGTTTTGAGGTACTTGTCTTCGGAGATTTTTTGATTTTTTCCATGATTATTGAAATATTATCCTCAGAAAGTTTTTTGGGGCAGCCAGAACCTTTTTTCCTGTCCACACATCCCTCTTTATCAAATTTAGCTGAAATTTTTTTTACTGTAGACAAAGAAATGTTCAGTATTTCTGATATTTTTTTCACTGTAATTTTAGCTTTTAGAAGACCTATTATTCTTTCCCGTTTCTTCTCACTTTGTAATTGAGTTATATGGGGGAAATTACGCAAGAGTTATATATATAGAATTTCGGAGGGAAAATCAAACGGTTAGTTTTTAATAAAAGTTCCATTTTTTTTGTGGCAATTTTTTTATAATCATAAAAATATATAAAAATGGGTGTCGAAAACAGAGATTCACGAAAAAAAAGGAAAATTTTGTGTTTAATCATGGAAATCATAGCATAGACTATAATTAATCTTAATTTAATTCGTTACCATTTTTGAGAAAAACAAAAAAACTTGTTGGTTCCATTTTTTTTGTGGCAGAGTGTAGTTTCATCGATAAATATGGCAATGTTGTTTTTTATGAGGCTATTTCTTTTCATTATACTTAAAATTTATAAAGACATTTAATGGGAACGACTGTAATGCAGATATTTGTACATTGTTGTAAATATTAACGTGTTGTTTTTTTTATCCATAAAGATAATCTTATAAATATTCGGTAATCGAAATGCATCATGCACAAAAAGGTGTTTTTTATTTATAGGCTAGATGTCGGCCTTGCTGCAACATGAGGTTGTACAAAGACAATATATTCATTATGTATGTTGTAGATAAGATGGCATGGAATCCTTCCATCAATTCTTTATATATCTTTTTTCTTTGGATGCGATGGTTTTCGAACTTTCGTTTCATTGTACAACATTGCATTTTTTTAGGAAGTATAGATTATAATTTGAACGGTAAAGTCTTCCATATGTATCGAACCTAGGAGGCGGGTTCTTATAACTAATTGATTGAACTTTACAATAATATACTCATTTTTAAATTCCTTGATATGTCGACCGAATAATAAGAGTTTTTAAAGACATGCAAGAAAACCACAGCCCAATCAACGATTCCACCGCGAAAAAAATGACGGCATAATTTATTTACACAACAATTTGATGCCTACATTAACTTAAAGTACCGAAGACGGTTCACGGTTCAAACAAATCATCGAGAAACAATTTAAATGACGAAAAAAAAGAATCTGAATATTTATTCAACACCGATTTGTTTTTTTGGATCTTCTTTCCCAAAATACCCCCGGGTTCTAATCCACGTATTAACCTAATTCTAATTCTAGTCCTCGATTTAAATATTATTAATAAACCTAACCCGACTAATTAGGTTAATACCAGGATTCGAACCCGGGGGATTTTGGAAAAGATCAACCGTTTTTTTAATAAAAACAACACGTCTTAACGTCTCCGCATTATTTACGGTAACCAGAATAACTTATACCTCTGCTGATTGGTCATAATTGGTTAAAAATTAAGCAAGGCTCCTGTATACATATGGGTTTTATTCTTGGTATAAATTTTTTATAAAAAATATAATTTAATTAACAGAATATTGATATTTATTCAAATTTTCAGTGCTTGTTCATATTTTGGAAAAATATTAATACATAAGGGAGGGGTCTTTAAAAAATATAAAATAAAATAATTTTAATTTTTAATTAAATCAATAATCGAATAAAATCCACTATACAGTGTAAGTTTGGTTCTTTCAGCAACAATTCTTTTCTTCCAAAAAAAATCTTTTACAAAATCAGATACGTACCTTTATCAATCCATTTTTACTCTATACGAAGCTTTAAAAGAGACCAAACATTTACAATAGCATTTTTAGTCTGTCCTTTCTCATTTACAAAACCAATACTATGATTAACTATTTCATGGACACTACCAAACATCGAGCGGTATTAGGATAACTGGGATATCTATAAGTTCTTATAATTGAACCAAGTAATATAAATTTATCAAAAAGTGCTTTTGTGGTAGATGCCTGCCTATTTTCTACTAAATATAAAAAGAGACGATCCTTTCCCCTTCTACTACACCTCCTATTATCCATTGTATGTCTGTAACATCATTCAAAACAGATGATGGATTAATAATGATTTTGCCTCGACAGATAGCAGTTTCATCAACCATAACGGTTGTATTAGGCCCTCCAATTTTTTCAAACTCATCGATATTAATTTTTGCCAATATATTATCCTTAATTTTAATAATGGAATTTCTACATACATTTGTATGTAGTTCCATTTGTATAGTATCAAATTCTATTATCCACATAAATAATATTCGCAAATATTGGCATATTTGAACTTACGACTGTCTAAATTTGAAGAAACTGTAAATCCATTTTTTTAAACGTATGAGTTACATTTGAAAAAATGCAAGCCTCTTCTGTTAATATCCTTGTATAAAGTCATACGTATACCACAACTACATATTTCTTCGGAATGTAGTAATTGGTTTTCTATACAGAATTGCATTGCAGTTTCTTCGTCCGTAAAAATTGACTGTATAAATTCAACATTAGTTTAAATTTTTTTTATATTTTTAAAATCAAATCGCTTTTGTTCATATTTTGGGAATTTAATTATTTGGTGAGTGTCCGGTTTGGGGGGTAGGTTCTATCCCAGTTTTAATTTTTTTTTCGAATAAAGAAAGAAATATATTTAAAAAAAACTTGGGCTCCATGAATCACCGAGATTTAGTAATGGCAACGGCTACTTATGAATCAACAATAGAGTGGCTTATGAGGCATAAGTATATTTCTTCTGATATGTTATGCCCGAATTGTACGGGAAAATCAATGAAAACCGAAAAAAAGAACAATATGTCACGTTGGAAATGCAGTACCTGCAAAAAATGCAAATCTCTCTTTCATAATACCATCCTATTTAATAAAAATTTATCTGTGCAACGTTTAATAGATCTTGTATATTTTTGGTGTTTAGATTTGACACAAAACTATACAATGCATGAAATAAAAACATTTTCAAGAGATACTATAAGCAATTGGTACAAACTTCTCAGTTTTCAGACGTATCATATAATGAAAAAAATTTGTCCGAAAAGAATTGGAGGGGTTGGTTGTATTGTTGAGGTAGACGAAGCCAAATTCTCCAAAAGAAAATACAACGTAGGTCGTGTTGTGAGGTCTCCGTGGGTTATCGGAGGTGTTGACATAGCAAGTGGAGATGTTTTTTTTAGAGAGGTCTTATTTCGAAACAAAGAAACGATTAGAAGTGTTTTATTAGAATGTATTGAACCAGGAACAACAATAATTACTGATTGTTGGAAAGGTTATGTCGGTTTAGAAGATATAGGATACCTTCACTTGACAGTAAATCATAGCTCAAATTTTATAAATCCTATTACAGGAGCAAACACACAGGCTATAGAAAACCGGTGGAGTGTTTACAAAAAAAAGTTTAGAGCCAGGTTTGTTACTTGTAAAAGTGAGTTGGCTTTGATGTTTTCTGAATTCATGTTGCAAATTAATTTAAAAATGACGCATTTGACCAATTAATGAGTAATTTAAATAAATTCGAAGTTTAATAATTTTAGATACGATAATTAAAAAAAAACTAATTAATATAGTAAAATTTAAAAAAAATTAAAACTGGGATAGAACCTACCCCCAAACCGGACACTTACCAATTATTTATCTAAATTAATAATTAAATTCCCAAAATATGAACAAGCCTCTATAGTCAAGTAGGCTTACCTGTCCAACTATTGCAACAGTGGAGAGATATAAAATATCATTTATACGGACACTACTGAGGGAATTACAGTGAAAATTTTATTTATAAAAAAATATTTATTACTATTACGAGTGAAGGAAATGAATATTTCAACGAACCACAATTTTGTGCGTTTTAAACTTTTCGAATTTATTTTGCTAAAAAACTTGAGGAATCATTTAGGCGTTTTGTTTTGGAATTTAGGTCATTTTAATTTATATTAAACTATAATGCAAGAGAATGGCGATATTATTTATTTTTAATTTAAGTTTATTTTCTTTTATTTTTTTTTTATTTTCTTTTATTTTTAATTTATTTTATTTTATTTTTATTTTCTTTTATTTTTAATTTGATTTTAATTTCAATTCAAATTTCAACCAATATTTTACCCATAAAATGATAATCAACTTAGAATCCCAGAACATTTTATACAAAACAGAAGAAGACGTATCAGAAATAGAACAACTAATCTCACAAAACGTAACCAAAATAACCGAACTAAACTTCACAGGCAATGTATTCTACCCCTCAGCCTTAGAATCTTTATTCAAACAAGTCGCCAAACTTAAACGACTAAAAATCGGAACATTCGTAGGAATATTTGCAACTTTACCGAAAGAAACAATGTTAAACTGTCTTAAGATATTCTGTAATTATTTACCTACAACGAAATTAGAATATTTGGATCTCAGTGACAATGCACTGAGCTGTGATCTCCCAGTTGAGTTCAGTCAATTTTTTCATAAATTAAGAAACTTGAAAATCTTGAAAGTAAATAACTGTGGGTTGGGGAGAATAGGAGGTGATTGGTTGGCAGATACTTTAATTAATATGAAAGAGAAGAATTCACTCGAAGTGATTGAATTAGCACAAAATAAATTCATTAATTTCCCTAAAAAATTGGGCTTCGCTCTAGAATTATTTCCTTATTTAGAAGAATTGAGAATTCAATACAACACAATCGACAAAGAAACGATGGACGACTTCCTTAAAAGCTTTGAGAATCATCCTTTAAGAATATTGGATTTAAGAGACAACAACTTGTCAGTAGAAGGTTGTGAAATGTTAGGAAGGTTCTTTGAACATTGGAATATTGAAGAATTGTATTTATCAGATTGTTTGATGGGGACAGAAGGATGTGTTGCGTTTCTTACTTACGCAGCTAAGAAGGTAGACAAGCCTTTTTTACACGGTAGCTTTATAAAATATAACAAAAGGTTTTACTTGGACGTAGCTTCCAATGAAATCTCACAAAAAGGAATTGAAATGTTAGAGAAATTCTTTATTGATCATCACATTGATGAGTTAATTATAAAGGATAATGAATACAATGATTGTACGACGTTGGTTAAATTAATAGAAGAGAAGGGTGGAAGAGTTGTGCACGATACTAGTGATCAAACAGACCTGGTGGATATTAGTTTGATACATAAATTTGAAGAGGCTTTTAATTAAATTTATTAAAAGTGAATTACAATTTAGCATTGAAAATGTATTTAAATTACAATTTACGCATTAAAAATGTATTTAAATTACAATTTAGCATTGAAAATGTATTAAAAGTGAATTACAAATTTACGCATTAAAATATTAATTTAAATTACAATTTATATTCATTTAAATTACAATTAAAAGTGAATTACAATTTACGCATTAAAATATTAATTTAAATTACAATTTATATTCATTTAAATTACAATTAAAAGTGAATTACAAATTTACGCATTAAAATATTAAATTACAATTTATATTCATTTATTTACAATACATTAATTTATCGAATGCTTCTTTGTAAAAATATGTTGCAACAGGGAAAAAGAAACATAAATTGGCTATAACTGTAAAAACGTGCCAATATTCATGGTACCCGAATATGTTTGGCTTTCCTATGGGTCTTCTAATCCTAAATAATATTGCACCTACACAATAAAAACTTCCTCCAACAATAAAAAAGAGAATTTCAAGTAAGTTTACATTTTGAAAGAATGGCCCAGAAAAAGGGATCCATGACACACCATGCAAGATATAAGTTATAATATCAATGGTCTCATAAATGTTGCTTAACACCAAACATTTAAGTATCCCGAAACAGGTGATAGTCCACGTCGTACAAAGAAATGATCTTATCATCTTCTTAGACTTTAGAAACAACAAAATCGTAGACGTCTGAGTTCCACTTATCAATAAAAAGATTGATGCGTGGTCTAATCTTTGAAAGAATCGTCTGGCGGATTCTGTCTTCCAGTTAGTGCGATGGTATTTTGAGCTAACACCAAATAATATTAATTGTACGAATAGATAGACGAAGATGGTGGAATCTATTTTTAACCAAAGCCACAATAATAGGTTGAGGAGTGTTATTATGGCAGTTGTTATAAAAGCTATGTAATGTATTAGGCCTCTGAATTTTGGTTTGATTTCATTCATAAGGGATTAATTTATTCTTAAAACTTTATTCATTTATAATTTATTTAAATATAATAAAAATATTATTAATGTCAAATTTAGATTAATTTGATTTTCTATAATATTAAAAATTGGCTGAAATTTACATAATTACACTCCAGGTTAGGTTTATGATTTTTTTTTGTTTTACAAACAAATCTTTCAACATAAAAATTAATTTAAACCCAAAAAAAACGCGAAACAGGGATTCGAACTCGAGGATAATAAAAAATGAATATTAAAATAATTGTAGATAATTATTAACTTTAAAACTTATCATAATTGAAAAAATGAAAGTAGATCAAATATTAAAATTAAGAATTTATTAAAAACTTCCAAAACGCATCACTGAATCCCTGGCACTTGTACAGAATCCCCCTATTTTGAAAATTAAATATTTTATTTAGGTAAGTGTAAAGTTTTGGGGTAAGATCGACCACAATTTAAAATCTATTAAAAACTAGTTAAATAAATTTCTCATTCCTTTATTTCTATCACATGTTTTAACTTCTATTTTTATCTTTCATAGGCAACTTTAAAAAGGTATGAATAAAAGAATCTTGATCGAATAAACACGAACAGAAGAAGAAGCGTTTATATATGCACGTTCAATCGGATTATTAAACCCAAATAAAAAAATGTATTAGAGGTCATTGTACCGGAACAATGAATCTAGAGAAAGGAAAAACCCCGACACGGATTCAACGGGAGATATAAATGCGGAAAAATCTCATGCAGGAAGAGTTATTTCATCTTTTAGCAATACGATTTTTGAATGGTGTCATATAAACAAAAAAACCCTTTTTGACATTTTATATGCTTATAGTGAGAAAAAAGTATCTCCGAAATAATTTTAGAAAAAAAAATTCCCAAACAAACCGCTTGTTTATGGAAAAGAAAACTTGATAATATCGTAATAGAGTTTGGC
>CAUVYK010000018.1:0-24472 GCA_963556175.1 Tipula confusa
ATCGTAGTTGAATACATATGATTGATGCACACGTAGAACGTGTGAATGTTGCATTAGATATATTAGTAGCATTCATATTAAGTTGTATTTTTTTATTAAAATCAAAATTACACTTAATACCATTTATATATATGTATATATATATATATATATATATATATATATATATATATATATATATATATATATATATATATATATATATATATGTATATATATATAAATATATATATATATATATACATATATATATATATATATTTATATATATAAATATAAATATATATATATATATATATATATATATATATATATATATATATATATATATATATATATATATATATATATATATATATATAGTCACTCACAAAAATTTGCGTACACCCAAAAAATTGTACGAATTTCAGACTTAGATTAAGAAATTTTTAAGTAGTTCAATATCATTCGTTTACTTAAGTTTAAATAATTAAAAAAAATGTGTTTAATATTTAAAAAAATATTTAATTCATAAAATAATTAAAGTTTTCCTACAATCCTATATCATAAAAATTTGCGTACATTTAATAATTACAAACAAAAACGTAAAATTGCAAATAAAAATTAGTATTTTGTTGACCCCCCTTTGGCTTCCAGCACAGCTTAAATCCTCAGAGGCATAGAATTTAACAATTTCGTGGTCTTCGCAAAATCTATTTTGCTCCATTCCTGTTTTAAAATCAGTTTCAGCTGTTCTCTTGTAGTGAAACGATGTTTATAGACACTTCTTCCTAGTTCCTCCCATAAATGCTCTATTGGATTTAGGTCTGGTGATTGAGGTGGTGGATTGAGTTGTTTAGGAACATTAAAGAGCAACCATTTCTTTACTTTTTTCGCCGTATGCTTTGGGTCATTGTCCTGTTGAAAATACCATGATGAATTAAGACCCAATTTTTCGACGCTGGATTGGATATTTTGTTTCAAAATATCTAAGTACATCGCAGCCGTCATGTTTTGATCTATAAACACTAAATTTCCAATACCATTTGCAGCCTTGCAGCCCCAAACCATGTCTGACCCACCCCCATGTTTAACTGTTTCTTTAAATGTTTCTTATTAAATGCCGTGTTAGGCTTCCGCCATACTTTTCGTTGTCCAACTGAACCAAAAGTGTTAAATTTGCTTTCATCCGTAAATAAAACATTTTGCCAGAACCCAATATCTTTGTTCTTGTATAATTTTGCAAACTCATCCTTTTTAAGATTTATTTCAGAAATAAAAGGTTTTTTACGCATAGTTCGTCCATTATAAACTGCTCTCCGAAGAATCCGGCGCACATTTTCTTGATGAATAGCAATTCCGGACGATGATTCAAATTTGCCAGCTATTTTTAAAGCACTTTTGGCTGGATTGGCTTTTATTAGCTTAACAATTGCTCTTTCGGTACGCATACTACCATGCGAGGACGATCCGTTTGAAATTTTCGTGCTGTATTTCCACGTTTCTGGAAATTATTAACAGTCATTTGAATTGAAGAATGTGTTCTATCAACAATGGCCCCAATTTCTCTACATGATTTTCCTTCTTTAAATAATTTGATAACTACATCTCTCAATTCTACTGATGTTTTGCATCTTTTTGAAGACATTTTGGTGTTACTTGTTTCAAATTTCAAAAATAACTATTATACGTAGTATCTCGTAATTGAATTGAATCCGACTAATTGCTGTATATGAATTTAAACTGTTTTTATTTATAATAACGGTAATTAATACGAAAATAAAAACCATTATCACAGAGTGTACGCAAATTTTTAAGACATTGGATTGTATTAAAACCTTAATTATTTTATGAATTAAATATTTTTTTAAAAATTAAACACAATTTTTTAATTACTTAAACTTAAGTAAACGAATGATAGTGAACTCCTTAAATATTTCTTAATCTAAGTCTGAAATTCGTACAATTTTTTGGGTGTACGAAAATACTTTTGTGAGTGACTGTATATATATATATATATATATATATATATATATATATATATATATATATATATATATATATATATAAATATATATATATATATATATATATATATATATATATATATATATTATAAATATATATATATATATATATATATATATATATATATATGTATATATATATATATATATATATATATATATATATATATATATATATATATATATATATATATGTATATATATATATATATATATATATATTATATATATATATATGTATATATATATATATATATATATATATATATATATATATATATATATATATATATATATATATATATATATATATTAATACCAATACCGTTTTTAAATGCATTTTCTGGACCATATCACTAAAACAAATATCAGTACCAAAGGCTACGATCACGAAATTTTTTTGCTTACTGTGCCAAACAAAAAAAAGCCAAATCGGTTTCCACTCTGAGAAGCTATCGACTTTTGCTTTGATTGTAACATTTTTTGTATTTTTATCGGGACTAACTTTAACACCCCTATATAGTCGAGGATTTGATCGACAAGAGATATTAGCTGAAGTTGTACCAATTTTTAAGAAACATTGATTCTAATGTAAATTTAAACATCTCCATGGCGTATACCAGAGTTAATTGAAAAAAATAGAAAATAGACAGTTTTTAACTTTGAAAACTGTATTTCCAAGTACTGCAACGAAAACTAAGGTCACTTAATTACGGCACGAGATATTTAATAATTGGCAGCGAAAAGATTAGAACAATAACTGATAGATTCGAACGAAAGAGCTACTCGCCTACTGCCTTATTTTATTTATTTATAATAATTTATGTTTTAAGTTTATATTCAAAACTTTTTCCATAAGTTAGAAACCGATTACAGTTTATTTTTATTTTAATTAATACTATTATATAATATTTATAAGTCCTATAAGTGCAAAGCGATAATTTTATAATTTCGTTTTTATGTTATATTAATTTTATTCTCAAAATATTTTTTCCGAAACATATCTGGAGTTTTAGCATTTTTAATCTGGTAAGACAATGAATCCTATATGCTTACTCCTCTTACCAAAAATGAAGAGTTCATAGGCCTGCAATGATTAAGAGCTGAAATTAAAAGCTTAACTTCAAAAATTTAAAGATATACAAACAAACGCGAAACTCATACATGTGTTTAAGTGAACATCCTAATATTGAATCGCTGTAATCAAAGATATGGTCAAATTTCCGTAAACAATAAATATATCTGACACAAGAATTGAAAATCATTTAAACTTCATAAAAAAATTTCTGTTTAAGTTGAAATACAAAAAATGAGGTTGGATATACGTTTTTTACGATTCGAAGTCGAAGGTTAGCATTAAATCCTTTAGTAGTGGCCCACAACATTCTTAGTAAAAAAACTACCCTGCGGCAAACAGCTTCAATTTGAAGGTTCTAGCTCATAGTAAAACGATTCCTAAATTGTTTACAGATTTAGAGAAGCTTATTTCCATGACAACAACTTTTATTTTAGGCAGATTTAGAGTACAACGATTAGTAGAGGATATAATTATACTTTGTGTTTTACTACAGTTAATTTTTAATTTATGCCTAGTAGACCATTGTATTATTAAATTAATATCGGAATTGAATACTTCAATACAATTGGAGATATCACTCGGATTGCAAAATTTGTAGATTTGCAAATCACTAGCGAAAAGATGGTAACTGCAATGTTGAATGATATTTGTTAAGTCGTTTATATATATAGCATGAACAAAAAAGGTCCCAAAACAGATCCTAGTGGGACACCACAGTTAGTAAAACTGGTATTGGATACCTCTAAGTCTATTTTAACAGACTGTGATCTGTCACATAATAATGACAGAATTAAACAACAAGTACATATAGAAAATTGAAAGCAGTGCCAAAGTTTCTCAATCAAAATTGGATGTGAGATCGTATCAAAAGCTTTGCTAGAATCCAATAATACAAGAGAGCAAATCTTACCACAATCAATAGCTCTGCGAATGTCATCAGAAATATGGAGAAGTGCCGAAGTAATACTTGATTACGTCTATATGCTGATTGAAATTTCGTGAACAGATTCTTGGATTCAATATACGTCAGAATTTGTGATTGGAGTATTCTCTCGAAAACCTTTGATAGAGCTGGAAGTAGACTAATCGGTCGAAAAACTGATAAGGTAGGAATTGCAACAATAATTGAATGTTTCCACTCTAGCGGAAAAATTGAGAACGTTATCAAACTATTTAATACATGCAATATGTAGCAACCAGTTACAGGAAAAATAAGCCTGATAAATTTAATTGGTATTTCATCTACTCCAATTGCATTCGATTTAACAGAATCAATCGCATCAGTTAGTTCAACTATATCTATATTATCAAAACTAAAGCTGCTCTCGAAAGAAACACTAGGATTTATTGTATTATCAATTATAGCAGGCTCTGTTAGATGTAAAATGGCTATTTAGTTCATTGGCTGAGAATATACTAGGGCATTTCTAATTAGTTGATGATAAGGGTTTAATGGACCTAATTTTCTTCCCAAATATTTTCGAGGGCAAAGAAGGGTTAAGACCGGTAGAAAAGTACTGATTATTTGATGCATATTTTGAGATCTTCTTGGTTATAGAAACGATAGAAAGGACTATTCTAATCAATTATAATTTCAAAAAAAATTCTCATTCAAATATTTAAATATGAAAGTTCTGACTTAAGCGCTTTACCCACAGAAAAACGAAAACCAAAAATTATTTATAATTATTCACAAAAACTACAATATATTTCGTTTTTTATAGCTGAAATCCTTAAAACCGGTTCGTAGCTACAATACAAAATTTATTTAATTTAAAAAACTAATTAAAAAGATTTGGTTTCACTAAAAATTGGTTTTTAATTTTTTCGTAACGAAAAAATGAAATATTTCGATATTTTTTCGTACGAAAGAGTAAACGAAAATTTTTGTCGTTCTGTTTTTCGGTATAGTGGTTACAAGCCGGTTTCATAGGATTTCAACTATATCATACGATATATATTGTAGTTTTAGTTAAAAATTAAAAAATAGTTTTCGTTTTCGTTTTGCTGTGGGTAAAGCACTTTAGTGATGATATAAAACTAGGCGACCGGTTCCTCTAAGTTCACAGTAAGAAGTCAAAAGCTTTATCAAGATCATGTATAATTTCTATTTATAGTATAATTTCTTATAACGTTATATAACGTTATTCGTTATATAGTATAACTTCTATCTATAGTTCCAGATGCAATAACTGCATTTTTATTTTGGTTTTATTTATTTAGTTAACATTTCATAGACGACCCTCAACATATTATAATATGTATATATATGTATGTTATTTTAGTAGTAATAAATTATAAATATTTTACATCTGTTTTACTTCTATTTCACTCGAATATAGTAATATGCCACTAAAATGAAACCATAAAATGGCAAGTATTTAGAATTAAATTTGTTTATATTTTGGATGAGTTCACTAAATAGTTGAAGTATAACTATTTATATATATATATATATATATATATATATATATATATATATATATATATATATATATATATATATATATATATATATATCTATATATATATATATATATATATATATATATATATATATATATATATATATATATATATATATATATATATATATATATATATATATGTATATATATATATTTATATATATATATATATATATACATTTTTGTAATCACCACAGATATAGCATAAATATATAATTATATATTTATAGTATAGTTATTCGTTTAGTGTTGGTCCTAAATAATGCTAAATATTTATGTGTTTTATCCACAAATTATTTTTATTACTTCCTGCCAATAACAATAAAAAACATTATCTTTAAATAATGTGTAGGGGAAAGGTTCATAGCGGTTCAAAATGTCGGGCCATTATAGATTGTAAACCAATAGGTAAATAATATCATTGTTCGATGTAAATTTATATATATATATATATATATATATATATATATATATATATATATATATATATATATATATATATATATATATATATATATATATATATATATATATATATATTTATATATATATATATATATATATATATATATATATATATATATATATATATATATATATATTTATATATATATATATATATATAGTTAAACCTCTTTAATTGGACCACCTTTGGGACCATTTCAACAAGGTCCGAAATGAAAGAACATTTCATTCAAGCCTTTGGCGCTAGCTAGTCTTTTAATTGTTGTACTTTTTTTGCACTTCAATAAAAGATAGTAATTGTGTAGTTTCATAAGGCGAAACAGTTTGCGCTGGCGTGCTAATCGATAAAAATAAATCTTCTTCCCAATTATCCCGTAGTTCTTCGCAAACTTGCAAGTTTTCTTCACATCCGAGAAACTCCATTTCGGATTCATTTGATTCAGCAACGATGATTCTATTTCCAGGTCTTCCGTTCTATCGTAAAATCCAGCATTTTGGAAGCAATTCCTAATTGTTTAAGTGTAATCTTGCTCCATGCCTCGGTTAAACACAAACACGCATCTAAAACATTTTTGTTGATAAATCTTCAACACCATTTGAATCATCAATAGCTAAGACCAAGTGATTCATTTACAGGTCACGGTAGTGAATTTTGCAGCTTCTAATGATTCCTTGATCTAAGGGTTGCAATGAAGACGTCGTGTTAGGGGGGAAAATTGAAGTTTCACATTACTGTATAAAGAATACAGTCTGGATGACAAGGCGCATTATCTAAAAACAGAATAACCTTTCGCTTCTGTTTTGTCATTTTTTTGTTGAAAGAATTAATCCATTCCTGGAAGATGATCGAAGTCATCCACAATTTTTTGGTTAATCGCCAGAAAATTCCAAAAGCATCTTCAATATTTAAGTTTTGAAATGCGCGTGGTTTCTTGGCCTTGCCTATGATAAGAAGGTTCTTCTTTTCTCCAACCATATTACATAAAAAAGCGACAGTCAATCGGTTCTTGCTCATTTTCCCTCCTAAACATTTTTCATTTCTTAACTTTAATGTTCTGGACGGCGATGCACGGACAAAAAGTTCAGTTTTATCCAGATTAGAAATATCTTTTTGGTTCGTAATTTTGAGTCAATGCTTTTAAGGTATCACGGTAATTCACAACAACATCCATATTAACTGACGCACCTTTTCCGCTTAAGGAAACGAAATGGAGAATATGTCTGTCCTTGAATTTTTGTAGCCATCCATTTGACGCAGTAAAATTTGGCAAACCTAATAATTCACTCACTTTTAAGGCTTTCGACTGTAAAAGTGTTCCAGAAATTGGCAAATTTTTAGAACGGGCCATCATTAACCATTAATGAAGGTTTTCATCTAATGCTCCGTATTTTGTACAGTATACTACATGCTTTCTTTTTAATGACCCGAAACTTTGAATTGTTTCCTTAATGTTCGATTTGTTCGCCAGGATCCTTTGAACTTGTGTTTTGCTTATCTTAAATTTGTCACTTAATTGCCGTTATGACAGTTGTTCCTTTTCTGCAGTTTAAAAAAATGGCATCCAAACGGTTTCAACAATATGGTAAATTACTTACTTCACAATCTATAATTACGTTGTAAATTAGTTACGTCCTATTTCAATAAAAAAATTTTCACAACTGGAAATAAACGGTCGAAATACTTACAAATACATATGCAATATTTTTACACAACAAGAATAAAATGAAAAACGTCTCTATAAAAATACCAACTCATTTTTTCATACACTAATATTACTATATATCTGCCTCAATATTATAGTATTGGTACCATAACAAATCTGTATGTTTACACTTGGTCTTTGGATTCCGGATTCATTCTTTATTCTTTTCCTCTTTACCTACAAACCCGGTTTTGCGGCAGCCATGTTTGAGTTTCTTTTTTAAAATAAATTTTTTTGTACTTCTCGTGTATTTTCGCACTCATACAATCAAATTTTGTCTATACATAATAATATTTTTTTAGTAGTAACTTTATTAGTCTTCAATTTGAATTTGCTTTGAGCGGTAAGGCACTGTCGCAGTTACCCTACGCGCGAGTCAAATGTTATACAACTTTCTATCCTTTTGGTTAATAAAAGAAATTCCATAAAATTGTTTTTGCATAAAGCACTAAAAACAATTTTAATCACAATCCTTAGCATATAGTGTTTTTTTTAGGTATGATGGTTATTGTAGAAAAAAAAATTTTTAAATTCTATCGTACGAAATTATGGAACGAAATTTTTTTTCGTACGATAAAAGTTTAAAAAAAATTTAAATTATTTTTCAACAATATCATATTTGAGTTGAAATAATATTAGGAGCTAAAAATTATGATTAAATTTAATGCTTTCAGCAAAAAAACCTTAAAGAAATTTATTTTATTAACCAAAACAATAGAAAATAAAATAAAATTTGCCTCGCGCGAAAAATAGCTATGGCAATGCATTTACAACTAAAACCATTTAAAAGAAAACAGCTATGAAATATTATAAAATAAATAAATTATAAAATAAAGGTGCATTTTCGATGGTCTGAACTGAATATTTTGGCCGTCAAGCGCATTGAGACAATGTGGAAACTGCCATTTCAAGCTGTAGTCATCGGCAATTTTTAACCATTCTTCTTTGGTCGTATAGCACACTATAATACCTTTTATGTATTAATTTATTATATATTATTATAAATATTATATTTATTATAATAATATTATATAAATTATATAATATAAATTATTATACAATTTTTCTTTTATGCTCTTTTTATAATGAAAATCACGAATTAATTTATTTACAACATTCCCACCTGAAAAGTAAACACGAAATGAAGATATTGTTACATATACATAGAAATGTTTTAAAAAGAAACCAGTTTCATGACTAAGTTACCATACTCATGAGACCATGTGTAAACACGGTGACTTGGTCTCATGATACCAGACTCATTATTTATTCCTAAAAAAAAACTAACTATATTAGTGTTAGTAACTATATTTTTTTGTTTTTATTTTACGCTCTATCTGTACATAACTAATACTACATGAAAGAGGCGCTTTGTCTCTTTAAATTTTTGTATAGTTCTATAGAGACGGTATTGATAAAACTCACAACTAAAAATAAACCGTCGAACCACAGACAAATCCAAATGCAATATTTTTACACAAAAAGAATAAAACCTATATACATATGTATAAAATATACATACATATAAGCAGCAGATACATTTGAAGAAAAAGTCAATTTTATCGGTCGCATTATAAAGAAACCTAAAACTAAAGGAAAAATGTGGTCCATAGGTCCGACTTGGAGGTGGTCCGAACCGTGAGGCATATTCTTGTGACAAACCGTTTTAATAAAACTAAGAGTGGTCCGATTTGGAATTGGTCTGATTAAAGGGTGGTCTTATTAGAAGGTTAGACTGTATATATAACTATATAATATGTGTATATATTGATATTCATTCATTCTAAAATAAATTGAGAATATCTTGATTACCAACTTTACACATTTATATTTTCTTTCTCAACAAACGAGAATTTTATTTTGTTATTCATTACTATATATATATTTTCCAAAAACTGGAATTTATAGTTTCAATTTTATTTTTAAAAGTTGTATTTAGGAATTTGCATCTTTCACATTTAGATAAAAATACGAATTGAAAGCTTATTACTATATACAATGAAACAAGTGAGAAATTTTAACTATTTCATAAAATTAAATTAACATTTTTTAATCAACACTCCGTCATCATACAAATAGAATAAAAATAATTTTCTAATTAGAGTTCGCGGTCGATTCATGCCATTATATAATTACATACATATATTATGTTAGTTTAAATTAAATTATATTGTGGTATATATTTAAATAAAACATCTAAAACAATTTAATTTAATTATTAATTTAATTAAACTATAAACCTAATAATATCGCGATGATTTTGTTTTCAAACAAATGTATTTTTAATGGATATTGGTTACTAATTCTTGGTAATGCTTTCTATACATAACCACTAACTGAATTTTATGGAATAACTATTGTTTTTTTTTTTTTTTTTGGTTACTATTGACTTGGCGTGCACGCCATCATATTAATGTTGTGTATACATATTTTTTTAAATAATAGATTACATTAATTTTCCGATTCAATAAAAAGTAACATGATTTATGATTTATAATAGTATAATTAGAAATACATAAAATACAATTTTAATGAACCACATAAATAATATGTTCCGAGTTAGATTATGTCGAATACATTTTCTTTTTTATTATATTTTTTATTCTTATCTATATTTATATAAAAAAGTAATTAATTTATTATAAGTTGTAACGATTATAACTAAAGAAATATTTTATACCATTTCACATTTTTATATTGCATTGTCCGAATTAACTTATGTCTTTATGAACTATTTTTATTCGAAACCCACGATGCAAATTAAATTTTAATTTAAAAATTTATCGTATCTACAGTTGTGATTATTTTAATATAATATTAAATATTAAAACTGACAAAGTGTGAAATATAGCTAAAAGTTCTAAAGTATTTTTAGTATATTATATTCTTAAATATTTTTTCAGACTACTTTATACATCTTCTTCTTATATTTCTTGGAATTTAGAGCTTTAGTTGACCAAAAATTCTTTAAATTGTTTCATTAAGTTCTATATTAAAATAATAACTTAAATTAATAAATAAAATAATAAATACAATTAATTAGTTTACTGAATCAGATTTCTGGCGTTCTTCTTATAGTCTTTTTTTGATAGCGCCAAAAACATTAAAAATTATAATTTGCCGTTGATTGATTGATTGATTTTGAATGTACTGCCAAGCATTAAGCAGGATATCCCGGAAGCGCCGGGCCCACAGTACACCCGTTTTTACATATACTTGGAAGGATACTTGTTAAATTATTGAGATCGACCCGGTTACAGATACCTCGGCGGCGAATAGTTAGTAAATTTTTGTGGGTTAGGGAAAGGAAAAGTATGTTAGTTATGACATAATTGGTCCGATTTCCCGGTAGCCAATATTCAAACTACTGTTAGTGTAAGACAATCACATTTTTGTTGTACTGCTCTGCATTCTGCCATCTCTTATCAGCAACTCCAGTATGCCGCCATTCTTCTGTAATCTGCAATTGTTCCCTGAAAACTGAATCTATTAATTAACTAATTGCTCTTAGCCGTACGCTGTAATAAATTGAATTAATTTTTAATCTGAAATTACAAATTAATTAATTGTAATTTCAAATAGTATATAATAATATAATTTCCGCAAGCCGCAGGCTGTAAAAAATTGGATTAGTTTTTGCCTGAAATTTACAATTAATTAATTTATTACATTTATTAAAATATTAAAATATGAAAACGTTAAATATTAAAACATTAAAATATTAAAATATTAAAATATTAAAATATTAAAATATTAAAATATTAAAATATTAAAATATTTTAATATTTTAATATTTTAATATTTTAATATTTTAATATTTTAATATTTTAATATTTTAATATTTTAATATTTTAATATTTTAATATTTTAATATTTTAATATTTTAATATTTTAATATTTTAATATTTTAATATTTTAATATTTTAATATTTTAATATTTTAATATTTTAATATTTTAATATTTTAATATTTTAATATTTTAATATTTTAATATTTTAATATTTTAATATTTTAATATTTTAATATTTTAATATTTTAATATTTTAATATTTTAATATTTTAATATTTTAATATTTTAATATTTTAATATTTTAATATTTTAATATTTTAATATTTTAATATTTTAATATTTTAATATTTTAATATTTTAATATTTTAATATTTTAATATTTTAATATTTTAATATTTTAATATTTTAATATTTTAATATATTTTAATAAATAATATTTTAATATTTTAATATTAAAATATTAAAATATTAAAATATTAAAATATTAAAATATTAAAATATTAAAATATTAAAATATTAAAATATTAAAATATTAAAATGTTAAAATGTTAAAATGTTAAAATGTTAAAATGTTAAAATGTTAAAATGTTAAAATGTTAAAATGTTAAAATGTTAAAATGTTAAAATGTTAAAATGTTAAAATGTTAAAATGTTAAAATGTTAAAATGTTAAAATGTTAAAATGTTAAAATGTTAAAATGTTAAAATGTTAAAATGTTAAAATGTTAAAATGTTAAAATGTTAAAATGTTAAAATGTTAAAATGTTAAAATGTTAAAATGTTAAAATGTTAAAATGTTAAAATGTTAAAATGTTAAAATGTTAAAATGTTAAAATGTTAAAATGTTAAAATGTTAAAATGTTAAAATGTTAAAATGTTAAAATGTTAAAATGTTAAAATGTTAAAATATTAAAATGTTAAAATGTTAAAATGTTAAAATGCTAAAATGTTAAAATGTTAAAATGTTAAAATGTTAAAATGTTAAAATGTTAAAATGTTAAAATGTTAAAATGTTAAAATATTAAAATATTAAAATATTAAAACATTAATACATTAATACATTAATACATTAATACATTATAAAAATATAAAAATATAAAAATATAAAAATATAAAAATATAAATACAAAAAAATGTAAAAATATCAAAATATAAAAAAAATAAAAATATAACAATATAAAAATATATAAATACAAAAATATTAAAATAGAACAGTACACCAATATAATAACACAACAATATTGCAATACTATAACACTCTAACATAACACATGATAATATGCAAGGCCAGTTCAACCGATACTACCGACACTAACTTTCACCGTTGAATCGGGCAACACGAGGAAAATCAACAATATGTTTTGATACTCGCTTGAACCAAAGAACACTTTACACGAAACGACAGGATAGAGAACCGAGAGAGTTCTCAAGGAGCACACTGACAACAACAGTGATATCGGGGATAACGAAGAAACGGAAGAGAATATCGACGCAAATCTTACAACTCTTAAGCATACCCACCATTAAGTATCGAATAATATAACAACATGATCCTAAGAATCCCTGTCGACACAGGGGCAAAAAAACTGTATTAAAATCTGAAATCGCCATAAACGATTAACCGATCGACAGGCAGTTCAAAACCAGATCAGGTGAAATCAAAATCCGACAAATACTATCAACACGGTTCCCCAAAAATTGATAATGATATTCTGCTGGATTTCTACGCTCTATACCAGGACCATTCACCGAGATCACCCACAAGACCCATCAGACCACTTCCTCACAACTGGCGATCGCTGCTGGAAGGACAGCCCAACAACCGATATCACACACATCCGGGAACGGCGTTCCTGTCAGCAGTGGGGATTGAACCCAAGACCGCGGCGTCTCCAAACCAATATCTCAACCATCTATATACGACCGGTGACAAAATAATAAAACCAAAATACCATCGGCCGATCAAATGTAGTCCCCAAACACAAGACCCCTTACGCAACACACACACACACTCACTCAACACATCCAATGTTATCAATTTACTCACCTTGCACTAAATCACCTTTAACAAAACGCAACAGCTATATCATCGTACCAGCCATACCGTTGTCACCCAAAATTTGAAAAAACAACCATTAAAAATTATAATTTGCCGTGATCAAAAATCCCTTTGTAATATTTCTTGCTTGATTTATTTAAAATTCTTTACTTATATGTAGTGGATTTTTTAAAACCATACAAAAAATGCGCCAACTTTTCGAGTAAATTTATACAAGAGAATAAGTTGAGTATTGGTTCATTTTGAGGACTGCCGTAATTATAACAAAATTAAATCGAGAAAAGGACTTTGAAGATAATTTTTAGACACATGTACATAAAAATCATGCACAGACAAAATATATTTGAAAACATCGATTGGCTAACTATAGTACATATTTACGAGTTTTTTTATCACTTCAATTTTCCAGTATTTTTACTGAAAAAAATTTAAAATTGCATATCACATAATTTTCAGCAGTACACAGATAAATTAATGGATCAACGACATTTTCATTGTATATGAAAATAACCAAGTATTTAAACGAATTGGTTTTTGATTAGTCAATTACAAATATACTCAGGAACCTTGAATTTATTATACAAACAACATTAATGAAGTGAAGATCATTTACATATCTTTTCACTTCTTTTGGCTAGAAATATTTTTGTGTTAATTATAGAATTTCCATCTGTCTTCTAGATTTCAGAAAATGAATATTTTGCAAACAAAAAAGCAACAGTGAACATTTTCTTCTAAAAAATAACAAAAATATACAAAAATAGATAAAAAAATGTTTTTTACTTTAAGACGACAACAATAACATAAGTATAATTTTTTATTTGTCTTATCTTGGAAATGAGTCTTTAATGTTGTTTTAATTTTCTATTTCTTAAAATTGAACGAATGATAAGAAAGTCTAATTTTTCTTTATTGGTATCGATTGGTATCGATTATCTACTATCCAGATATAAATATGTTTTTTATGTTGTAATAATTTTAGTGTCATACGACGCTTCTCTTATGTTTTCTATATACATATGTACATATTCGTATGTAAAAACTAAAGATACATATACACACATATATATTATGCCATAAAAATATATATTTCAATTCATTTTCGATTGAAATTAGTGAATTGGTTAATAGAGGTCTTAAGGTTATAATATGGAAGTGATAAAATAATGTATACTCTTATATGTTATACGAACCATATAGGGGCATTAATGTTTACACGCATCTATATATATATATATATATATATATATATATATATATATATATATATATATATATATATATATATATATATATATATATATATATATATACATATATATATATATATAAATATATATATATATATATATATATATATATATATATATATATATATATATATATATATATATACATGTAGATTGTAGATACATAAAACCAAATTGGTAATAAATATATTATTTTCTATTTATACGATAAAACAAATAAAAGGATGTCTGAAATTACAGAAAATTTTTGTTCGCCAAAAATAATTTTCTTAAATAAATAATTTATATACTTTGTTATTAATAATTATAGTTCTATACATACTCATCATTTAAACAGGGTATTGCATTCATAATATCGCATCCACTTCTTAAAAAACATTAAACTAATAAATCAATTTTATTGTTTTATTAATTACAATTTGTAATTGATGTTTTATTAATATTGTTCCATTAGAAATGTATTATAAAAATCAATAAATTTTCTTAAATTTAACAAAACTATTTAAACGTTCTATTTTACTTGCCAATAATGCAAATTCTTAATGCATTTCTATTGGCATTATTTTTAGAGATTCACTTCACGTTTGGTTTTTGCAAGATATATATTTTCACTTTAAATATTACAAAATTGATTTATTTACTTAATGCCTCGAAAATTACATACAACGATAGCCTCAAGATAGTTAAAAAATCGTAACACAGCCTACGGTTTTTATTGTGGTAATTATATGATGCTAATAAATCTACCTTGTACACGAGATTGCCGAATTTGCTAAATTTTTTGTGGTAAGTTACATCCACAAGTTTCTCAAAAATTCATTTTATATCAAATTAAAATTTAAATTATATCGAACCATATCGAATTACAGAAATCTACACTGGTCACCAAAGGTGATGTTGGTAGGTGCAAAAGATGCAAATAATCTGGTGGACATAAATCTACTTATGGAAAAATCATTCTACAAACGCTAACGAGTGGCGACATAAGAAACTTATGTTTCTAAACATTAGAATATTAGGATTCACCTAGATTAGAAACCTGTTTGGTTTGTGTGATAGTAATGTAGGTGGTGATTAACATTTGTTGACTGAATCTGTTGTCTTAGATAATAAAAGTTTAGAGTTTAGCAATTAAGAACAATTACTAATTAATTTCAACGTTTTTCTCAAAAGAACGGATGGACAATTATTTGACACTTTTCCAATATATAAGTAAAAAAAAATGGTAAATGGCATCCGAATGAGGTCGGAATTGCATTCTTTTTGGCTGTTAAAATCAATAGAAGCAGGCACTGTAGTAAAAATCATCAGCAAAAAAGAGGATATCACATAATGCCAATAAAAAATATCATTGAAATGTAAGCGACAAGGCGGTACCATGCGGTACACCAGCAATGATGTCATGCGAGTCAGATGAAATGCCGTCTAATACTACCTTAATCGATCATCCCATTAAATAGTTTTCTATCCACTCAATAAGAAAACAATCAAGATTGTTACTCCATCAAATGCTTTTAAAATAGCTATAAAGATACGACACATGACTCATCATATTTGTTCCACTATTAAGGTGACAATTCACTATAGATTCCAATTCTTTAGATAACGTCGACAACAAAGCAATTGGGCGGTAATTGGAGAGAAAACTTTTGTTACCATTTTTAGGAACCGGTAAAATATTACTGGTTTTCCAAATGGAGGGAAAAATGCCGGACATCTTTTAACTTTTTAACAATTTCCTAAAGATAAATATAGATATTGAATTTTAATTTCAATCTAAAAAGTATTAAACGAAGGATTAAAGCTAACTAAAAACAATTTGGGTACATTAAAGTGAAGATCATTTTTTACAAATAGAATCACCCCCACCCGGAATCAAAGTCTACTTTCTAATAATCCGGACTCTGGTAGTCATTTGAGTTATCCAAGTAAGAAACTTGAACTTAAACTAAACTAAGTGCGTCAGGTTTGTTTTAAGAAACTTGAATTTCTACTTTCTAATAATCCGGACTCTGGTAGTCATTTGAGTTATCCAAGTAAGAAACTTGAACTTAAACTAAACTAAGTGCGTCAGGTTTGTTTTAAGAAACTTGAATTAGACTGGAAGCCCCGAAAATTTTTTAGTTTTTAGTTTTTTAGAACAATTGTTGATAATCTATCAGGCCTATATAGTTGCTTTATTTGGGTTAAGATTGAGGTTTAAGAACCTTAGAAACAACTTGAGATCGAAAATAAATTTTGGGCGTTAATGTTAATAAATTAACGTTATAATAATAATAATAATAATCAGTTTTTACACCATTGCTGACCCGTACCGCATCAACATTCTGGCTCTATTGGATTCGACCCTGATAAAACCTAGAACCGTATTGTTCTAGACAATCTGAGGAAGACAAATCATTTTCAGTGACCTCTGTGCCTGCCAAATATTGGCTCTAACTTCAGAAACCGCTACACCATTCGTTTAAGATCGACTCGCAGATCATGGCCGAACCAGCGTACTCGCTGTCCTTTTATTTCATAAACGAGGTCAGTAATCTTCATTAATTTCCTGATATCGTGGTTGAATAAAACTCTTTAAGTGTCGTCACCGTCGCGTTTGGGGCCATAAGTCAAGCGCATGATTCTTCTCTCGAATGTCCATTAACCATCTCTCATACGCATCCGTCGGAATTTGTTGTCGACATTTTCAAGGTATTTTGACTTTAGCAGTGGACGTAAGGCATGCAAAGCACGGTTGCCAACGACAAGACGCGCTTTAATATCTTCTACACATTTATTATGAGCGACAAGAGGCCTGAGGCATCGGAAACTTGTTACTCCTTTAAATGTGTGGTCACCACTACTAAAATCCGTTACGTCTTGGTCTCTAAAACCAGTAATCATATATTTGGTTTTAGACTCATTGATTTTTAGACCAACGGAAGCCGAGAATCGTACAAATGGATGCAGTAGTTCTTTGACACCGTTGCATATGCCAGAACCTGGCTGGACTGACGGTATAAGATGTTGCCCTGAGGTGTTTCACTTTTACGAAAGATAAATTCTAACATGAGATTAAAGAGTATCGATCAGAGCATTTCCTTGTCGCACACCAGAGGTAATTGCAAAAATTCCTGATAGCTTGTAATCAACTTTGACACAACATTGTGACTGCATTACTGTCATTTTACATAAACATATTTGTCTGGTATTCCCAGACATCACAAAGCAAACCATAAGCCACCCTGATGGATTAAATCATAGGCTTGTTGGAAATCCAAGAACACCTGGTGTACGTCACGAGATGTCTTCTAATATATGTAGAAAGAATCATCCTCAGTGAAGAACTTTATCAATGACTGACTGATTCGGCCGAAACCATCCTTGGTAGTCACCTACAATTTCCTCTGCCAGGGGAGTGATTCTCTCCAATACTATATATAAGATAGTAATTTGTATGCTGTGCAAAGGAGAACTATGCCGCGATAGTTTTCGAATATTGAGCGATCTTCTTTTTTAAGGATAGAGCACAACGCGGCCACTTTCCATTCATCAGGCATAACTTCGCTTTGCCATACTAATCGAATAAGGTAGAAAAGACAGTTCCACAAAATATCTCCTCCGAATGTCAAGAACTCGGTATTAATACAATCAACCCGAGGGGAACGGTTTCTTTTTAGTATCTACATGACCAGTGTGAATTCCTCGTAGGATGGGTCCTCTATGCACATTTCCACAGTCTGTATTTGACAACTTTCAAACACAGCATTGGACACTTGTTGAACATTGAGTAAGTGTCGAGCACTGCATCGATGTGAACACGGAGAATTCCGCTCTGGTTGCGAATGGAGATAGACCTAGGTCTGAAGGTATGGTGCAATCCGGTAACTCCTTTAATGAAACCATGGCGCTCATTGCTGAGTTGTTGTATACTTAAGACTTTAACCTTCCACTACTCACGCTTTTTCCACAAATTAGCTTGGCGGTTCTCCTAGCAAGACCGATTTGTCCTTCCGTGCGATTGTAAAACGTATTCGCTCTTCTTTATAGGCTATATTCTGTTGCTCAACAGCAAGACGACACTCGTCATCGAACCAATCATTTTGGGGTTTAATTTTCAAAACAACCTTTTTCACCTTGGGCCTAAGAATAAAACCAACACCAAGAATTCCGAGGTCCCCAACCGCAGGGAACTTTATAATATATTGGCTTTATAATAGTTATTATTACATATAAAACAATAAATAGATGGGTGGATGTCTTACCGGTAAAATTTTTTTTTACCAAACTAGCAAACGACCAAGAAGTTCGATTGTTTGATTTAAGGCATTGCCACATGCACACTTGCACGACCGACAAAGTCAAACTACAAACTCAATTTTAGACTAAATATTCTATGTGCATTATGAAAATTAATAAAAATTAGTTTAGAGTTACAAAACCTATTTAATTAATTAAAAATTTTATCCATATTATAATAATTTCATTCAAAATTATGCATTTAAATATTTCGTCGGCAGAAAAAAATAAAAATCGGTCGACAAAATCTAAAATGGTATAATTTTTGTCGGTTCACGAACTTATTTTTGTCGAAAAGTTCAAATGGTATAACTTTTTTCGGTTTCCGAACGCATCAAAATGGAACGATTTTTTTTTTGTCGGGTATAACATAACCTCATTTTAATGTTTTTTTAACTTGGATTTTGTTTTTCCTGTAAAATAACTATTGGAGGAATAATTTGAGATCAAATTAATAATTAAGGTCGAAACGCAGCCTTGTCTAATTAAATTCTTTTTCAACGTCAAGTGTTACTTTTTATTATTTTTATTTTACTGTGACGTTTTTTGTCGACCGACATTTTCGGTTTACATGTGGCACCAAAATCGACAGTCCGACCGAATTGTTCGGTTTTGTATCTTCATGTGGCAATGCTTTAAATGAATAAATTTTATAAACTAAAATTAAACGGAAACTATACATATTAACTTAATTTAATTAATAAATTTTGAAAATTTCAATAATTTTACAAATTTCATTCAAAATTATTAACTATTTATTTCCATCGTCCGACATTACGATATCGTGACTAGATCGTCGTTGCTAAACTCATTATACCATTTAAATAATTTCAAACGATTTCCGCATTCATACTCAAATTCATGGCGATATAATTTTTCGTTGATGTTTTTTTTGTGGTTTCGATATTTGGTATGTTTCGTTTATTTAAAATAGCGGCCTTTTTGTTCAATTTTTCATAAATTATTCAATTATTTATCAAATATTAATTGCCATCGTCCGACATCACGATATCGTGACTAGATCGTATAGTTTTTTCGTTGCCAAACGCATTATACCATTTAACCATTTTCAAACGATTTCCGCATTCATGGCATTGCCACATAGAAAAAAGGAAACGAATGATTCGTTCGTATTTTTGGTTTCCTCGCCACATGAGAAACAAAAATTACGATCGATTTTACAACAACAACGTCGTTTAAGTAAATTCGCGCGTATTCGTCATCTATCATTTCATAATGAAAAATTGATCAAAATGGGAGCTTTTTCAAATAAACGAAAATAAACCAAATGAAATACGAACACGAAGGCAACTATACAACAACCAAAATAAAACAAATGAACGGAAAATAATATCACCAAGAATTTGAGTATGAATGCAGAAATCGTTTGAAATTATTTAAATGGTATAATGAGTTTGGCAACGACGATCTAGTCACGATATCGTGATGTTAGACGATGGAAATAAATAATTAACAATTTTGAATGAAATTTGTAAAATTATTGAAATTTTCGAGTTTTATTAATTAAATATAGTTTATATGTATCTTTTCCGTTTAATTTTAGTATAAATTTCATTTATTTAATCTGCTTGCTTACTACTTAGCAAAACTCTTATAACGCCGTTTAAACGTCTTGTTACGATCGAGTTGTGTGAGAAAGTGAGTTAATTTACCTACATACCCGGTAACTATAAATAATACTAGTAATGAAAACATAAAATATTAATTAGTTTTAATTAAATGTACTGATTATTAATTGCATCGTCTCAATAATAATTAATTTAAAAAAAAATCCATATTGTAATGGATTTATACAGGTTTTTCTTATTTTTGCAAGCACGTAATATTAAAAATATATAAAATTGTAATAGTTATATTCTTATAAACCATAAAATATGATTTTACTACTTATCGTCAATAATAGTTCCAGTATTACATTACGTATCAAGTTTATCAATCAACGAGCATTTTTTATGTATCATTATGATTTGGTAATAAGTCCGGTTGTAATGTCGTATAAACGCAATGAAATGATGATTTTATTATTTTAATACATAGAAATATTTTACTGTTATAAGAAATCAGAACAGATTAGATTCGTAATATTAGAATTAAAATGTCTTAAATTATATATTTTACTTTATAATATAAATAGTTAAAAGCAGGTTCCGGGATACATTGTCACATTGTATTGTAACACTGAAGCTCGATTCATAATGTTAGACGAAAATCCAAAATGTTTGCATCCAACTATTGCTCAAATAATATTGATCTATTTTATGTGTCATTTTTTTTTAACATTCATATTCGTTTGGCTTTTACAGTGAATGGAGTGTCATAGATTGTGTTGATTGTTTATTGTGATTATTAAAATATTTTGTTAGTTTTATTGTTGTGTTGTTAAAATATCTTGTGTTTATATTAATACCGCGCTAATTTTCGATTTTAAATAACCACAAAATTCACCGTTTAACACAATTTATGTATTTGAACACATTTGTTTGCGTTAAACCAAAAAAAATATACAACAATAAAAAAATTAAAATGGCTGTTCTATATAAATAATTTAAAATTTATCACAATATATAACATTTTACAATATATAACAATTAAAAAACACAATTCATTTACGTTAAAGACAAATTTTGTCCAACAATAAAAAAAAAATAAATGGCTGTCCTCTAGTAAAATCACATAATTTAAAAAACAAAACACAACACAATCGTTTTCGCGCACAAAGAAAAATGGTTGTCAACAATAAAAAATGAAATTTTCTGTCATATATAAGCAACAAATAAAATATTTGGGCAATATTTTTGCTATAAATTTTAGTTTTTTTTTTGTTACGTTGGTCGTTTGTTGGATGTTTTGCCCAAAGTTAAAATTATTTCAACTCAATGGGATTATTGTGGGCGTATATTTTCGTCCGTTTAAATTATTTTATTGGGTAAAAAGTTGGATGCAAACATTTTGGATTTTCGTCTAACATTATGAATCGAGCTTGAACACCGGCTCTATAGTTAACCACTATATAGTAAACTTATTTCACTTTCGACCAATTTTTTATGTTTTATCTCCCTACAGCTGTATGAGATAATTATAAAATTAAATTCAGTCAGTAGTTCAATCTAGATATTAGAAAATTGATAAAACTAAATTGTATATGATGGCATTAGGCAGTTAGATTTTTCCAAACAAATCGATTCTATATAAATCTTAGAATTTTATTCTATATGTTGTCACATATAGATAGTAGTATATACAAAGGAAATAAAGTGTAAATGTGGCAACCCTAATAGAGATGAATAGTTATTATGTATATGGTAATAGGGAAATAGAAAAGAGCATTCAAGATGGATGGTCGCATAAAGGTCATACATATTTTATAAACGAATTGAAAAATCTAAGCATAACTTGTGACTTCAGAGACGTCAAAGACAGTTTAATTAAAGATAGAATAATAAATGGTATAGTTAATAATCAATTGTGAAATAGATTGTTGAGAGAAGAGTCGGTGGATTTGGAAGTGTACACGATTATGTAGAGTGGTATTACCAAATTATGGTAATAATGACAGTAAACAGAGAGGGTGGAAGCCAAATTGCAAGCAAAATAAAATAAAGAATAGGGCATTGACATACAGGGGATTCAACAGTCAGAACAAAAGCGAATATAGAGAAATGGGACAACAAGGGTATAGGAGTTATCAAAAGGGTGGAAAGGAAATTAAGATCGATGACGTGTTCGATTGTAAAAGATGTGGGTTTCAACATGGAAGCTGTCCGGCATTTAATCAACAATGCAGGTTATGTAATAAGGTATGACATTTTAAAAGAATGTGTAAGAATAAAAGTACATTTGAAAACAAAAAATTTAAAGTAAATACGTTAAAAGAAGTGGAAGAAAATAAATTCTTAGGGTCAATAGAAAGGGAGGGGAGTTCAGCATGGTATGAAAATGTTGAAATAGTTGACCATATATCGATAAATTTTAAAATTGATACAGGAGCAGACTGTAATGTTATAAATATAGAAAGTATGAAATATTGTAATGTGGAAATAAATGAGAATAACTCGAATTTAATATCGTATAATGGTACAAAAATAGAGGTATTAGGGGTGACATATTTAAAATCACGAATAAAAGACAAGATTTACATCATAAAAATCACATTACGAAACAAAACACAGTTCCCATATTAGGAATTAGTACGATTGAACACACAGGGTTAGTAAAGCGAATACAGACAATATCCCAAAATATAATAGAAGAGTTTAAATCAAATTTTAAGGGGATATGACAGATACCAAATTATGAATATGAATTTGCACTGAAAGATAATTACAATGCAAGGATAGAACAGGCAAGAGGGATACCGATAAAATTAGAGACAAATTCAAACAGGAATTAGATAAGATGTTAGAAGACGGAATTACAGAAAAAGTTGACAGACCAACTGAATTTGTCAGGTAGTCATAGTAAAAAAAAGATCACAGATCACTCAGAGTATGCCTAGACCCACAAAATGTAAACTCTTGTCTATTAAGAGACTATTATCAAATGCCGACGTTTAACGAAATAACCAGTAATTTGAATAAGGCCAAAATATTCAGTACTCTTGATTGTAAAAAAACATTTTATCAAATAAAACTGACAAAAAATAGTTCGCTATATACGACATATAATGATACACCATATGGCAGATATTGCTTCAAGAGGATGCCGTATAAAATAAAGACAGCAAGTGAGATATATCATAAACAATTTAAAGATACAGTGAAACCTCCCAATCTGACCACCCCTTCATTCTGACCACCTCTTTAAATAGGCCACTTTTCTACAGTCACAACACATTAACCATACAAATTTGTTCTAAAAGTTCTCTTTAACCGGACCACCTCCCTATTCTGTTTAGCGACCAGTGTATTTGTGGTTATGAGAAATTAATCAACTCCTTTAATATGACCAAAATTTTTTTTTTAATGTAAACAGAGAAATATGTACATATTCTGATTCTTTTTTTACTCGTTAGTCTCTTCTCTCCACATGTTATTCAAATCGTCATTGAATACGCTTGTCCTGACTTACGTCGTATTTTTTCTTTACACGGATACTAATACTACCACATATCCACCTTCATAGTAATGTAGCTTGGTTACTTTCTCACATTACATATTACATATCCGTTTCATTCTTGTTTCACCTACTCGTATTCATTATTTAGTTTTATACAATGCTGAAAGTAATAAGAGTAAAATAGCAAGCAATTCTATGGATATTAATTATTATTGGTGTTGCCTCGACTGTAAATTTTGATTGTAGTGTATATGTACAATTTTTATAAAATAGTAATTCACCGTTATGATGATGTTT
>CAUVYK010000018.1:24672-49672 GCA_963556175.1 Tipula confusa
TCAATTCGCCCAAGAAAGTTTCCATTATTTTGAGTAAACAGCACATCAGAACTTCCTCTAAAAGTTAAATTATGTTTTGCTAAATACAAGATATCTGCTGTAATACACTCAAAAATGTTTTTCCATTTTTGAGATTCAATCATTAAATGTGTTTAAAGTTCGTGGTCGATGGAACAGATTTTAATAATTTTTCTACATTTAGCCTGGTCTGCAACGCTGCTAAATGATTTAACTTCGCTTGATAATCTATCACCAAACGAGTCCAATCACAAAATCGTTCCCTCGATAAGGATACACTTGCATTAGAAAATAATTTGCACGGGAAACACCAAATTTTATCCATATAGTTTTGGAATAAATTAACCATCGCCGAAACAGTTCTTCTCCATTTGTTAATTTTTTGTTATAATAATTATTCGTGAAACTTCAATCGATCGAATTCTTTGGAAATTTAAAATCTTTGAGTTGAGTATAGGATCACGCCGGATTAAAGCATTTTTAATTTCATGTGACAAAAGAGCAGGCCATGTACCCGCAAGTCATTTAGCGCGAGGCCGTGTGCAAATGCACCGTTCGCACCTATACAACGCCGGCCCTGCATAGGTGAATTGGTTCGCTAATTTTTCAATTTTATTTCTAATTTTATTTTATTTTTAAAGCTTTTCTTCTAAGTACAAAATTTAAATTTAAAAAAATGTGTGTGCATTTTTTAGGTACCGATAGCCTAAGCAGATGGATGCTAGCCTCATAAATGTAATTAACATTCTGATTCTGAACAATCATTCATCTCGAACCATTTTATAGGGACAGAAAATGTAGTTTTAAAAATAACTCTTCTACGTAGAATATGCGTTAGTTTTTTCTGGCATTACGTTTGAATCAGACTGCGGATACGGCACGGGTCAGCAATGCTCTGTGAAACCCGTGTTATTACTTATACTCATAATATTTGATAATATTTTTACAAATAATAGAATGCTCTAAATATACTAAAAATCAAAGACGTAATCGTATAAGTATAATACGTGTCGAGCTATAAAGGTGGAACCTTAATTTTTCTTACGTCTTAACCCTTTCTAAATGGTTTACAAGTACAATATGAAAAAACATAGTAAAGTTAACCATTTAAACATAAAACTTAATTAAAAAATCAAAAAAACTTAAGGATACGAAGATTTTTGTAAAAACTTAGGAAAAATTAAGGTTTTAATTCATATATGGTTCCACCTTAAGACAAAAACATTGTAAAATGGGTTACGATGTAACCAAATTTTAATTAATCTCTGTAGTAGACCAAATAATAAATTTTTATGTTCAGCTCTCTTTAGATAATTTGGTTCGTCTTTTAATTAATATTAATACCGGAAAATTCAATGATTTTTTATTTTTTTTTTTAAATACATAGTTTTATATCCGCTTAAAAGTTATAGAATGGATTTTCTTTTTTTTGTTTACGTCGTCCTAATTTTTTTATTGTTTTCAAAATATATATATATATATATATATATATATATATATATATATATATATATATATATATATATATATATATATATATATATATATATATATATATATATATATATATATAAGAAAGTATGTACATATGTGTATTGACAAAATAGCAGATACGAAAATATTTTTAATATATTTGTAAAGTTTTTTTAAGCCGCTTAATTTTTTAAAGAAATTTAATATTTAGGTATATGACATAAATTACTGGTCTAAATAGTGATGTTCGAAATGGCTACTATCGACGGTCAATGTTTTAATGTCCTGCTTGAAAGAGCCCTTATTCACCAAATAGGTGAATCTATTGGTTTAACCTGAGACCTAAAATTCATCCACATAAATTTCATACATTATACCATATTAGATAATGGATGTATGATGGATCAATGGATGAGTGAGATAAACTTTAAAATAAAATTGAAAATTAATGAAGTGTGGTGATGAAGTATATGATCTGGCAGCTAATTTACGCACGGAAAATAAATCATAGTACATACATCAAACAAAAAAGTAAATCGTTAATGATGTAATGAATGAACTACACTGAAAAAATACTTATTTCAATACTGTCGTAATACGAAAAAAGTATTTACCATTGATCGATTTTCTAGTAATAGTGTTTACCAACATAACCTTAATTTAACTTAAACAAAAATTTAAATTCTTTAACTATAATTTTATCTGACATAGAGAAAAATTGAAAATAAAACCCTTTAGCCACCTATAGTACAGATGTCGCGTAATATATTTTATTCTAAAAAAAGTCGAGCACAAAAATATATTAATGTGTAGATATGTAGTATGGATTTTTAGCTTGAACAATGCTTTTGGCAACGAGCCAACAATGCCCCACTGAATTATATGTATATATATAAGTATGCGATGTTCTAGATTTAATGGGGCAAAGTTTGGAAAGTTCAAGGAAAAACATCTTTTGAACAAATGCTCGTTTCAATACGGTTACAAATTGACAAAACTTTGGCGCAATATACAGGTATTGCCGGAAGCGTTTTATACCTTAAACAATACATAAATGTATATCATAATTTAAGCTATAGTAATGGGTCTGTTTTTTTTTTTGATATCGGAGAAATCGGAGAGATAAATTTACTGTCAAATTTTCAGATGCGTTTTTTTTAATATCCGAGAAAAAAATTATCTCTCTGTGTCGTTTTTTTTACGCTCCGATAATTATCGGATACGATCTTTTTACTCTGAAAAAATGTACAGATTATTTTATATTTTTTAGTAAATTCTAAAATGGCGACTCCGATTAATGTTGAGCTATCAGGTGACAAATAAAACTTTAATTTAGGGAGTTAATGCTGAAATTCATAAAATAATTTATTATTTTTGGTACTAAAAAATAACACAAAAAATATTTTTTTCGATCTGATAGATAAAAATCGGAGAAAAAAATTATCAGATATATCCGATAAATAATCTCTCTGATCTCTCCGATTTCTCCGATATCAAAAAAAAAAAACACGGACAATAATTCAGATTTCGAATGAATTAGTATAAGACCACCCATTTATAATCGAAATCATGTTACGTTTGGAATTTTCGTAATAACGTATTTTGGATTTAATATTTTCTACTTTAAATTAACGTCAACACAATAAAAATGTACATATGACATATGCATTTGTGTTTCACAATTAATACAGCATGAAGATGAATTAAGTGAAAGTTGCTTTAGCTACCAACAATTTTGTTGTTTTTCTATGTGTAAATAATCAAAATGATTGCTAAGTTAAGTAGGTTACTGTTTCTGTATTTAACCTAATTTTTCTATTCATTTTGAGGGGGTTTCATTATTAAATTAATTTACTTAATTAAATTGTTTCTTTAACATTAAAGTATAAAAATATTGATATGCACAATACCATTTTCTTTATGAAAACATGATTATCTTGTTCAATTTATTTTTATAAAAAAAATACGATATATTCTCTTATATATGCTTTTTTAATTTTTAAATCCTCACAAGTGTTTAGATTAAAACAACCAAATATCATAACATTTCCTGAGTTTGTTATGTTTATGCTGCTTTATTTTCAATTAGTTTTTTTGTTTACATTTTTACATCTTCAATCAGCGATAATTATTATCTTAAAGAAATTCTTACGAAATACATTTTGGTAACAAGTTAATAACATAGTAAGTAATATAGTGTTCTTTCCATTCTGTTTCAATAAAAAAAAAAAATAAAAATATTGAAAAGTTATGTAAAAAAACCTCTTAACTGTTTGAAGTAGTGTTATTCTATTTATATTTCGGTATAGTTTTTTTTATGTAATTTTGTATGTTCATCTTAATTCAATATAAGTCTGTGTTCCCATTTGGTAATAAAAATATTTAATATTAGAAAAAAAGTTACAAGTATGACACAAAAATGATGTGTAAAAAAATAATTAATCTCCCAAAATTACTAACTAAAAGTTGAATACGGAGTCTAATAAATGAAAAAAAAAATGATAAATTACTTTTTGCCGATATCCATGGCCCGGACAACGATGGTATATATTATGTATTTTTTGAAAATACGCCACATGAATCTTGATAAACAAAATTACACTCTTGTATAATTTTCATCTTCAGGCGATGTTAAGAAAATAATATAACAAAAAGTATGTTTGGTTAAGCCCATATAACATTGTGTATAACATGTTAATGGACAAATATTTTAAAAGTGTTAAAATTTACAAACCATTAATAGTTAAACGAATGAAGTCGAAAAATGCATAATATTATGGTTGTACTATTGAAATTTGGTTCAATCCATTTAATAATACATATTGTAAAACCCATTTCATTTTTTTTTATTAAATCTTATTTTCTACGAAATTAAGAAAATATAAAAAAAATTAATACCCTTGTATATTTTGTAGGTTGTGCTACCCAAGTAGCATTAGGTCACGTTTTCCTATAATTCAAAAATATTATTCTACATAAATTCAATGTCCCCCCAACCAATTTTAAGTGTCCTTTATGAAATATATATATATATATATATATATATATATATATACATATATATATATATATATATATATATATATATATATATATATATATATATATATATATATATATATATATATATATATATATAATTTATTTATCTATGAACCAATAAAGCATTATATTCCATTAATGAATAGAGTACTCCAAGGGGCACGCATAAAATCATTAATTTTTAATTGGTTTTTCTTTTATAATGGAGGGTGAATTTGGAAACACTTGGTACAAAATTAGTTTTGACATGTTTCTTGTAACTCAAAAACAAGATATTGTTACGAAGGAGTTTTTTTTTTTGTTAAACAAAATAACAATATCATTTGGATGAACTAAATAGGGTGAGGTAATTATGTTGAAACTGAATCACATAATATGTTATAAAGAAGAGTTATGTGGGCTTGTTATAAACGAGAAATGTAATGGTGTAATTTATTTGTGATTTGATAGACTTTTTAAAGTTTTTAATGCCGAAAACAAGTAAACTTTTTTTCAATTTTCTACTTATCGAACTAAAGGTTAAGGTTGTCGAGAATAATTGCGTACGATATAAAAAATAAAACTTTCAAAACCCGTATAAAATATACCGACAGCAGTTTAATTTGTTAGTAATTGCAAATTACTAGAAAAATATTAGTTTTTTTTAATTCAATGCAGGTCTTTGATATCTGCTGATCAATTGTAGAATTTAAGTATACCAAAAATTAATTACATGTACGGAAATCAGCTAAATCGGGTACAATAAACTAAAAGATACCTGCGTACGTTTCAAATTTTTACTTTAAATGTAAAGTTTTAATTATATTTTTTAAGTAGTTCTTAATGTATATATATATATATATATATATATATATATATATATATATATATATATATATATATATATATATATTTATATATAAATATATATATATATATATATATATATATATATATATATATATATATATATATATATATATATAAATATATATATATATATATATATATATATATATATATATATATATATATATATATATATATATATATATATATATATTTATATATATTTATATATATATATATATATATATATATATATATATATATATATTTATATATATATATATATATATATATATATATATATATATTTATATGTATATGTATATATATATATATATATATATATATATATATATATATATATATATATATATATACATATATATATATATATATATATATATATATATATATATATATATATATATATATATATATATATATATATATATATATGTATATATATATATATATATATATATATATACATATATATATATATATATATATATATATATATATATATATATATATATATATATATATATATACATATATATATATATATACATATATATATATATATATATATATATATATACATATATATATATATATATATATATATATATATATATATATATATATATATATATATATTATATATATATATATATAAGTTCTAGATATAACCTTTCCAATTTGTGTGCTAAAAAACTTTTCTTTGCTTTCTTTGAATTTATTATTTGGGTTGGCAGTTGAGTTGTAAATAAAAACCTTAATGTGGCCGACTTTTAACAATTTCTTTTATTTCAAAAATTTCTTATCGTATTTTTACCACTGATAATTTATTGATCGAATTCATGACTATATTGTATTAATAGCTACAATTGTTTTGTTAATGGCCAAGAGATTTGGTGTCCGCTTTTATACCTTTGATGATCTATAGTTATCACAGTTTTTCTTAGCTCTAAATTCATGTGTGTGATTTGTATATTGGCTGGTATTTGTTTATAAGGGTGTTTAAATTTAAACGATTTACTATAATTATATAAGTTTTATAATTATATAAGTTCATATTTTATTTAACTTCAGTGACTACTAGTGATTCCAATCGCAATTTTCTAGAAAAAAAAATCGAAATACGGACAAATGTTTAGTCTTGCTATCGCCAAATGGACTGTGTATTTAATTTTCTAAACCTACACTTTCGCATTATTTATTGATAATGCATTTTGTAGGCTAAGAAGCACTTCAAACAAGTGTTACTTACATTTCTAAAAATGAGAGTGATAAAGATCACGAACTGTTTATCTAAATATCTAATTCGTATAAATTTTAAAATTATGTGTCAATTAAAGTGTATATAAATTAGATTTTCCGCGATTATATGACGTATTTGTCGTAAAACGGTTAATACAATTAGTTTTTAATGTTTAAATGCAGGAAAAAGGAAGGGTGTAAAAGAGATGTTAGGTTTCAAAATTCCAATTAATATCAATAAACACAACTTTATAATTTCTGATAGAATTGACCTTGTGAGAACACAAGGTATGGAACAACGCGAGTGCTTAGGTTAATAAATGTTAATAAATAGAAGTTAACTAGTATATGAATTATATAGCTTTCAAGCTATTAAATTAATTAGGTGACCGAGCATTTCTTTCAAAAACTGATTTAAAGATTTAAATGATACAAATTTTCATACATATTCCATTATATGTTGCTTTATACTAAAGTCTTGCGATGATTTAATTATATAGTTACTCGAACTTCATCTATTTGCTTGTCACAAATAAATTGCGTTACCCTGTATTTGTATGTATAGTTCGAATATAAAAATATTTAAGAAAAGTATATATTGAAGGAAACTAAGTATATAGCGTTTAAAAAAGAACTGTAAAACTCCTCGGTCTACATTTTAAAATTTTCAACATTTGAGAAAAGTAATAACTTGAGTAGAACCGTGATACGCAGTGGCAAATTCCTCATCGATATTAACACTTACGTTTGATACTAGTCTCTTATATTAAAAGTCCAGATCAAAAGGCGTGTATTGTTCCTATATATTTCAATATACACAATAAGATATGAAGCACGTAGCAAACACAAAACCGTGCATGGGCTAATTGGTTCCATCAATTTCCCATTCCATATGAAGCCGAACTAACCAAGAAACTAATTGTATACAAAAAATTTTTAAATTCGGCGAATAATAGGACTTCTTTCATTATTTCTCTAAATTGCTCTTCTACTCTTCATAGGCGCTTTTTATCTAAGTAATACATCGCAAAATTGGACTTTTTAAATCCAAGTTCCTTCCTAAATTATACTATTATTAGTAACTATGGTAAAATGGCTTTAAAAAACAACGAAATTACTTGCGAATTCGGCAATTATCTTTATACACACTAAGAACCTCTCAACTATTATTTATTGTTTCTTTGATGTATGCAACCTACACATTTTCTGTATTGTTTTAAAGTTAATGTTGAAATTTTTACAAAATTAGGTTAAAGTAGGATAATTTCTCCCTGTTTAGTTTGTATGGCTTGAAAAAATGTGCGTTGCAAATAATATACCCTATAAATGTAGCCCTAATACATAGGCTGAATCATAATATTATATTAGGTACAACAAAAATTATTTACTATTTTTATTACAACCGCAAAGGTCAGTTGGATAACCTTTAGAAAAATAATTTTAAAATCCAACATCTTTTATTTTGTAACTATGTAAGAAAATCTCTTGAAATATTATATCAAGGGCATGTTATATTAGAGGCTTCAATAAACTTGTGTGACGCACAACCCTTTTTAAACTAATATTGTTGCTGGAAAAGACTATTCACTCCCTATCATTAACAATTGAAGTTTTCTGTAACCTATTTTGTAACATCAGGAATAATCAAATACTGGGTCACTATTATAATTTTCTTTCGGAGAGAAAAATTTGTGAAATTGTGTTTCGTCACAGAGCTGCCAAGTGAATATATACTCAGTACCTTTTTATAATTGACCATAAGTAAAAGATAACTAAACAGTAATTACCTTTACAAAACTCAAAGGTCCAAAACTAAACTTTAGGAACTTGGACTTGAATGTCTATTTGTATTGAATTTATTCTAATACCAAAAGTTAACCACGTCTTTCTTAACAATAAACAGTTGATAATCGTATGTTTAAGCAACGTTTACACATCAGGGTTTAACACAGCGGTTAACCACATGTATTCACGTAACATGCGTAAGTATAGTCAATCCAAAAACAAAATGAAATCTGATTATGGCTACAGCACATGGTTTCCTAAAAAAAATATCTACTTGGACACAGACAAAGCCACAAAGGTGATAGTTATAGTTTCTATGTGGCAATTTCTTGCAAACTGTCTAAGGCAGTCTAGGTATGAGATCATTTTGGTTGGCCTCTAATTTCCCAGTCACGAATTTGTTGGAATATTAATCTAAACTATTATTCTTATTTTACATAATTTGATAGTATAGTACAGCCTTTAACTTGTATTAAATTGTTGGTATGTTATAACATGGTCTTTATAATTTATAAATTATTTTTCATGTCTGTCAAGTTAGCTGTCTATAAATAAACGAAAAAGCAGTGTGTTCTTTGTTTTCAATAAATTTATTGTTTAGTGTCTGTGTCAATTTAATTAAAAAAATTTGGGGAAATAAAAGTTGTCGGGGTGAAATATTTTTATTTCCAAATTAGTTTTGTTAACTAAAATGTGAGGTTAACATTTCTAACATTTTTTGTCAAAATTTAGATGCGGTCCATACCGCGTGAAATTTTTTATTTTGTTTTGGTGGTGAATAAATTTATATGTGACGTCAAAATTTTAATTTTTAAAACCTTTTTAACATTTTAACATTAAATGACACAGGTTTTAAATAATAAAAGTGCTATGACTTATTAGTTTTACTGCGTTTTACTGCTATATCACCTAATTTATATAACAGAACTACCCACAGCAATGTTATGATTGCAGTTCATAACATAGATGGTGTGCAAAGCAAAGCTCAGTTTCGATCTGATGAGGGATTTAGTTAAAAATTAATTGTCATCTCATCAGGCCATGGCGACGAAGTGCTATGTGTAAAAGCTACTTTACGCTCTATATATATATTTATGTTACAATTTACATGTAGCGTTAGCGAATTATATGAATGTGCACGAAATATCTGAATAATTGTTTTGTATAGCGATGGTCACTACAAGTTTTCGTACAAGTCAGGGGTTAAAGGTAAATATACTAAACTCTATCCTAATGATGTTAATGTTCTGTGGCCGTAAAATTATCAGCCGAGGGATTATGCACAGATTTTAGTGGCAAAAATTATTATTAAACAATACAATTTTTTTTTATAGAAAACTGTGTGCAACCAAAACGGCTAAATTTTATTTGTAATTTTTATTTTACTGTCGCTGTTGTTTATTGTGATCGGTGAAATAAACTAAATTTTTATTTCTCACTTTAATTATTTAAAAATATAATTACCACAACTATACAGTATTTAAAACTATTTTCACTTAGAATTTTTGTATGAAATATTCACAAATCAAAACAACATAACACTAAAATAATAAACGTCAAATTTGTTTATAAACGAGACACAGCGAAATAAGAAACGACATACCTACTACAATAATTTTTTAAATGCGACGCACGTTTTTCTAGCAAAAATTACTACTGTTTAACAATAATTGTTGCCACTAAAATATGGGTATAATCGCTCGGCAGTTCGAACAAGTCGAGTTTGACGCTGTAAATGTCTTTGTGAAGGAAATATCCGTTTTTACATATTTTCAGCTGTCGTTGAACTTATAGTCAATCAGATCAAAAGATTATAGAGAAAAATCAAAACGTACGTTATAAATCTGATGTAAATGAAAGCTTGTAATCGACACCGATTGTGTCTGGTGTTTGATACGCTGATGAATACTTAAGACTGTTCAAAATGATTGAGTAAATATTTTCCACAATCAAATGACTTTTAGTTGAACTTTATACATAAATATTATAAAAAGATAATAAAAAAGTTTAAACTATAAATTTAAATGTGTATATACATTTAACTACGAAAAAATACACACCCGAAATAACATATGGCGCTTAGTTTTGAAATTGGTTTTTATTATATGTATTACCCTTAAAACTATTAAAAACTAAGAATGAAAATTATTTTCAATTTATTGTAAGTTAAAAAAGTTTAGTTAGTCTATTTGAATAAAAAAGTTTAAGAAAATTCATTAGTAATACATTGTCTATTTTTCTAATCAATAGAATTGTCCAACAATGTTAATATGACCAGGAATTCATTAGAAGCAAATACACACATTTTTAAATGCGATTAATCGTCGCATTTAAAACATTTCTAATTTATTGCTTTCTGTAAAGAACGGTTAGGGTAAATTTAACCAAAGAGAATGATTATTTATTTGTTCTCTATGGTATAAGCAAGTATATAAATAATAAATGTCATATGTATATCAGAAAGCTATCATAAGTGTCATGTTCCTAAATTGAAATTATAAATTTGTATTATACGTTTTAATTTATAACGTTTGATTACAATATAAATCGTGACGAATTAACTTTACATTAAAAAAAATTTGGTCACGTTTTATTTTTATTAATAACTAAAAGTGTGGTGTGGTGGTGTGTAAATGAAAAGCGTGCGGTTAAGTTTTCCATATTTTGTTTTCGATTAAAATTAAGTGATTTGTTTTTAAAATTAATGAGTTTCATGATAGCTATAGTATAAGTTTCCGTTTTTAAATTACATATATACGTTTTCGATTTTAATTTTATTTAGAGCATGAACAGAAAACTAGAAAAAATATAATTTAGAATTTCTGATTGATATGCTTAAAAATGATAAGCGCAGGACTTAATAATTTTAAGGTTCCTGTAGCAAATCACAATTCTCAATATCTTTAGTTTATTGAAACATAATTATTTATCCTATATTCTATATTCTATCCTATATTTTACATTTCTAATTAAAAAATTACTAATTAGCATATATTATTGTACCCTTGTAAGCAAATCAATCGACTTTTTAAAAATCACTAAAAATCAAAAAATAGTTTAAATCTGTTTGTTTTTTAACCAATAAATGTAGCTCTTTACCTTACGTCTCCATCTGACATAAATCGTAACATTACCATTAACGTACCATAAGACTAAATTATTAAAGATGGCGGCTCGTGTGGTCAATGTACGATATATCTGACATTTAAAAATCATTCGGAATGAGTGTTTATGGAGTATAACCTCGATACACACTGATTGTTTTTATAGAAATTTATTAATTTTAATATATTATTGAGCATTTTATTTTTAAATTGGGTTTAAAAAGGCCACACAACTAGGCTTGCCACCCATCCTCCTTTGTGGAGGACAGTCCTCCTTTCGTGAGAAATTGTCTCCATCCTCCACGAACACAAAAATTTCCTCCACCAGAAAAATAAATATCTTATTTTGTAGAGTGTGACCCTGGAATGCAAATAACAAAGAGAGGGACTAGAAAAGAACGACAGTACTATCGTGAATGTGAACGAGTAAAGATGGTCGAATGGTTATGTTAAAAGAAAATTAATAATAATAAAAAGAGAGGAAAGCATGTGAATGTATTATCGACAAGTAAACGCTATAATGGTGAAAGACCGATCTCCTTTAGCGATTATAGAACTTCAACGTTTATTCTGAGCTAATTATTCCACCATTTTGGATTTATCATCAGGATGTTACCAGGTATATCGATTTCTTTAAACGCAAGGCAGATTTTTTAGGATATGAAGTATCAGGATCGCGAGTTTTACCCGGAAGATCAAAAACAGATATCGATGTAAATTTTCCACAGCCGAAGAACAAAACTCGCAGATACGACTTTAGTTTATACAAAACTTTGAAAGTGGTACCGATCTTATATTCTTAATTAGGGAATCGCAAAACGTTAGCAATATAAAACCCTAATTTAGAACATGAAGTGGTTACCGATGCTTGATCGAAAGGGTTAGGTGGAATTTTGTTGCAAGTCAATCTTGCTAAATATGTTGCCCTGTAGCCTATTTAAACAGACAGACCACTGAATGTGAACAAAAGTATCATTCATACGATTGTGTTCACAATCTTGTTCTACAAAAAAAAATTATAATACCAAGAATTTCAATATGGTGGCTAAAATTAGCACGATTTTGTAATGCAATATCGACCAAGAGTACAAATGAAGCATGTGGTGGTGCTGAGTCGGAATACAAACGGTGTGAACTGATGCATCTGGCCAGTTTACTTGTTCGAAAGACTGACGCAGGACTCATAAATGAGTCGACTAAATCACAACTATATGGGATATGTGAAGTTTAGAATGCATTAAAGATGCTCCAATAAAGTTTTTGGTTTCCTAGAATGAAATTGCATGGCAGCTTGCATCGAGTGGGGATATACAAAAGCACCATGAGGATAAAAGGAAGGGGAATTACATTCGATTGATAAGATACCAAGACTCTTCAATACCATATCGACTAGCTTGAATCATTTCCTAATAGGCTTATACATGTAAGTTATTCCAAAGCTATTGTGAAGACAATGAGACAATGATATAAAGCATGTACCTAAACGCAACCACAACTAAAGAAATGGATGTTAAGAAAATGAATTGAGGACCAAGGGTAGATTTTTAAAGAAAGTGTATTTTTATGAAACATTTTTAACGCCGCTACGATGTTTTAACGTCAACCAAAATAGATTGAATTTTGTAACTACTCGAAAATTGAATTTAAAGAAATTCTTCGGCGTATATCGACGAGATGGTTGTGCCTGCTGTAGACAGAACTATAATTATTTGGGCCGCTTTTTTAAGATGTTTCATTAGTGAAGATTTGCCAAAATGGATGCGTCGATGTTTTGGACCTACAAAATGGTAAAATGTCTTTGTCGCTACCAGTGTTTAAAACAAAAGTTTAACTGTCCCCCTTTGATATTTTCCAAATGTGGCCAACACCCAACACAAAGTTTAAACGTAAAAAAAAATCATAATCATAATGACGTCATTTTGAAAAAAGAAATGTCATAATTTTGTATACCATCAGCCTAGACATATGGCAATGTTATGTTAATTGCGAGTCTCCACTAGCAAACTGTTATAATATTAATGGTATAACTTGATGTTAAGGGCAGGTGGAGAGCCTATGTTAAAGTTATCATCTTTCAAGATAAAAAATTGTAATAATGTTAACTGTTAATGTTACTTCCTTACAGTACTAACCGAAAATGGGTGAACTGTAAACATTTGAAAATTATACTTTTTATGTCGATAACCCGCTTTCGCAGAGAACAATCTAAGGCCCGAACCATATTCTATCTTAATGCATGATGTCTGAAAATATGAATTATTCAGTATACACACTACGGTGTTATATTTTATCGGTATTACATTAGACCCTGACTAATTATGCTTATATATTTTTGTCTTTTATAAACATTTGCAAAATGCTTTCAAATGTAACACAAATAATATCCTTAAATCGAAAAAGTTCGTTTGATTACAAGATTTTAGCATTCGATTCATATCTTAAGGCCAACATCATGATATGAAAATTTAAAAAAAAAATATTCACTATGTATAATTTATGCTGTGTTTTTCTTGCTGTTTTTTGTTTCTTCTTTTTTATTATTTTTTAAATTTAATTTGTACAAATTTAATTTGTAGTATAAAGAAGTTAGACAAATGGAATTAAATTGTTTTTTTTTAATTTAGAATTCTAAATTAAAAATGACCACCAAAAAAATTAAAAAAATTAAAATATTAATCTTGAAGATAATAAAAAGAATAAACCTTTTTTCTGGTGTCTGGTGTGCATATAAGATTATATCGAATTAAAATAAGCAAAGAAAAAAAATTGTTGACACCTTAATTTAGAAACTAACAGAGGTTTTTTTTTATAAAAACGAAATAAGTAAGGATATAGCATTCCTTTGTTTCGATAGTCGCCTGAAGTTCTTGGCCATTCTATCATATAATTTAAAAAAAATTTCTGATTTTTCATTTTATTATAAATCTTTGTCATCGTTTGTGTGTAGTTTTTTGGTGTGTAATTATAATTGTTTTTTACTATGATGCGGTATCGAGGTCTATTCTCAGACCACCGGTGAACGAATTGCTATACATTTTGTTTTGCTGCATTTGAGTTTATTTTAGACACTAATAAAATATTATTTGAAGCTTTTGTAATAAAATATTTACCAACAAAATTTATTTTTATTCTTGTGTTATATTCCTGTTGAATTGCCTTAATCAAATTTATACCCTATTGTACCCTATATTTTACTATGCATCCGTATCCTATATTAATCCACAACTTTTGATCTATATGAGACGTCTTTTAAGCTAACATTCGTCATTTAATATTAAAATAAAATAAAATGTTCATTAAACGGTTAGTTAGTGATGGTTCTTGCTGAAATCGTGTAATGAAAGAGGCTTTGCTTAAATTCGAAAATTATTGTCTATATATTCAACGTTTTCTTTGTAAGATACTATAACGACGGCGGTGACGTGTCGTTATTTTAATTATTCAGATGTAGATGTTGTGCGAAGCAAAGCTCAGTTTCGATCTAATGAGGAATCGTAAATAATTTTGTTAAAAATTATTTGTCATCTCATCAGGCGATGGCGACCGAGTGCTATGTGTAATAGCTAATTTACGCTCTATATATATTTATGTACAGTGTACATGTAGCGTTAGCGAATTATATGAAAATTGCACGAAATATCTGAATAATCTTAATTGTGTGTGTAGCGATGGTCGCTACAGTACTCCTCTGCGAGTGATTGTTCTTACTCTGAATGAAGTGATACCGTAAGAATATGACGTGCTTATGTTAAGCTTACTCTTGGTGAAAGCCATCGCGATCTCGTAGATACCCAGTGTTAGGGGAGAACTCTAGATTGGCTTGTTGCGGTATGTGACGAACCCATGTCGAGTTAAGAGAGAAGAAGAATGAATCAGAAGAAGTGTTGCGTGTTGCATATCACGTCGGGGTCACCATTATAACGACGGCGGTGACGTGTCGTTATTTTAATTATTTAGAATTTGGATGTTGTGCAAAGCAAAGCTCAGTTTCGATCTGATGAGGAATCGTAAATAATTTTGTTAAAAATTATTTGTCATCTCATCAGGCAGAGGAGTACTGTAGCGACCATCGCTACACACACAATTAAAATTATACAGATATTTCGTGCAATTTTCATATAATTCGCTAACGCTACATGTACACTGTACATAAATATATATAGAGCGTAAAGTAGCTATTACACATAGCACTCAGTCGCCATGGCCTGATGAGATGACAAATAATTTTTAACAAAATTATTTACGATTCCTCATCAGATCGAAACTGAGCTTTGCTTCGCACAACATCCGAATCTGAATAATTAAAATAATGACGTCAACCGCCGTCGTTATAATGGTGACCCTGTAACGATATGTTGGTTCACCCGGTTAAATAAAAAAAAAAAAAAAGAGTAAAGATAGTAAAATCAAATGAAATTTTTTAAAGATAAAAGCATGAATGGACCAAACTGGTTAAATTTTTTTTAAAATCCAGTTAATTTTCCCCTTAAAAGAAAAAATAAAAATAAAAAAATTCAGTTTAAGGCCAAATGAAAAAACTGAAGAAAAAAAGAATTCAGTTGGACCAGAATATTAGAAATCGGAAGATTTAACTAAAATTGTATATTAGAAAATAAAGTAAATTAAAATTTAAAAAAATAAAAAACTTTGTAGTTATATAAATTAAGTTAAATAAAAAGAAAATTAAATTAAATAATTAAAACACTAATAAAAAGATATTTGTATGTGAATAAAGAAAATTTGTTAAAATTATATAATAAAAGATAAACAATATGTACAACTAATTATTTCAATTGAACACGTGTTGGTGATGTCCATTTAATTGTATAACTAGACGTTATATTATGTATAATGAAATAAAAAAAATAAAAATAAAAAATAATAATAAATAAATTAATTAAAATTAAAAAATTTTTGTGATTACAATCAATCCAATTATTTTACGGAAGTCTGAAGATTTGGTCCATATCGGTGTATTGAATTATCGCACCTAATTACTATAGTCGAGGAAATTTCGACCGTATATATCGAATTAGATAAAAAGTCAACGGCAACAAACCAGGAGGAAATACCAACCAGAAAAACGGATTAACGGGAATATCATCCACCATCTTCAAAGGGATCAGCTGCCGCACTCAAGGGCACAGCGGTGAAGTATTAATTTTTTTTTGTATTCATATTATTATACCGTAATTTTAAGTTCTTTTGCCACAAACTCCAATAACTTACTTCTTTAATTTATTCGACGAATTAAATTATGGTTCAACCGAAGATTTTATTTTTATTTTTTTTGAATATGCGTAACTAAAGGTACAATTGTTTATATGGTGACATGAATGGGTGATATCATTAGCGACCAGTGTGACCAGGAACAATTTGCAAAGTGTCTGATTCGACGATGAATCCCCCACACGGCGAGCTCATCCCTATTATATCGTCCTGGTGGTCGAATGGAGCAGACACTGTTACAAAATGGCGCCGAAACAGGGACCTGATGGTCCACGTGTTATAAGATAACATGCAATTATTTTCATAAACATTTTTTTTCCCATCTCTTTTTCGTTTAGATCGTTTTGTCGATTGATGTGTTTTCGTTTATGACGATTGAATTATAATTAAAATAATATCTCGTGATAGACGGTAATACTTCACGTCATAATGTTCGGAACATTTACACATTTTTTTTCCATTTCAAAATAGCGTTTTTTTATTAGTAAGCTAAATAATTTTCAACCAGTTTTTTTCGTTTAGTTCATAATGTCGTTTTTTTTTGGTCGGTATTAATTGACTTGGTATAACTAATGGTAACGATTGAATCTCTGTGTAAATCAGTATCTCGTTAAAATTAGTTTACTTTTCTTAATACCCTACCAAAATAAATGAATATATATTTTTTGATTCATTATTAAATTTTATAATATTTTCCGTCATGATATTTGCGTCAACCTAATTTTCAAAGCTCATTCAATTTTAAAGTAGTATTTTTTTTCTAGTCGACATTGATTGAATTGTCATGCACCTGTTATTTATTGAATCTCTGTATAAACCAGTATCTATTTAACAGTGTTTGATTTTCTTGATGCCCTACAAAAAAAAAAAATAAATTTTTTTTCATTGCTGTGCTACTATATAATTTTAGCCGCATGGTATTTTTATTAATTAAAATTCGGCCATAAGTTTGATTATTAATTTTTTTTGCCGCGATGGATCACTAGTTCATGTCACTATAGTTTATTTTCATTGATTAGTTAATTTTTTTATTGTACTTCAAATATTTTATTTTTAGTTTCGTATATACATGTATAGATATATATATAAAGATATATATATTGCATATAGTATATATAATCGTTTACGTTGGTGTTTTGAATCTATTGTTGGGGAAATTCCATGCAAAGGATTTGAAAACGTAGAGTAAACTTTCTGAAGAGCAAAATGTAAATAAGGGTAATAATAAAAATTAAGAGTAAACTCAGATTCGAATGTTTTGTGTTGGTAAGACCGTCTCTAAACCTTCGATTCTGATGTGTAACGATATGTTGGTTCACCCGGTTAAATAAAAAAAAAAAAAGAGTAAAGATAGTAAAATCAAATGAAATTTTTTAAAGATAAAAGCAAGAATGGACCAAACTGGTTAAATTTTTTTTAAAATCCAGTTAATTTTCCCCTTAAAAGAAAAAATAAAAATAAAAAAATTCAGTTTAAGGCCAAATGAAAAAACTGAAGAAAAAAAGAATTCAGTTGGACCAGAATATTAGAAATCGGAAGATTTAACTAAAATTGTATATTAGAAAATAAAGTAAATTAAAATTTAAAAAAATAAAAAACTTTGTAGTTATATAAATTAAGTTAAATAAAAAGAAAATTAAATTAAATAATTAAAACACTAATAAAAAGATATTTGTATGTGAATAAAGAAAATTTGTTAAAATTATATAATAAAAGATAAACAATATGTACAACTAATTATTTCAATTGAACACGTGTTGGTGATGTCCATTTAATTGTATAACTAGACGTTATATTATGTATAATGAAATAAAAAAAATAAAAATAAAAAATAATAATAAATAAATTAATTAAAATTAAAAAATTTTTGTGATTACAATCAATCCAATTATTTTACGGAAGTCTGAAGATTTGGTCCATATCGGTGTATTGAATTATCGCACCTAATTACTATAGTCGAGGAAATTTCGACCGTATATATCGAATTAGATAAAAAGTCAACGGCAACAAACCAGGAGGAAATACCAACCAGAAAAACGGATTAACGGGAATATCATCCACCATCTTCAAAGGGATCAGCTGCCGCACTCAAGGGCACAGCGGTGAAGTATTAATTTTTTTTTGTATTCATATTATTATACCGTAATTTTAAGTTCTTTTGCCACAAACTCCAATAACTTACTTCTTTAATTTATTCGACGAATTAAATTATGGTTCAACCGAAGATTTTATTTTTATTTTTTTTGAATATGCGTAACTAAAGGTACAATTGTTTATATGGTGACATGAATGGGTGATATCATTAGCGACCAGTGTGACCAGGAACAATTTGCAAAGTGTCTGATTCGACGATGAATCCCCCACACGGCGAGCTCATCCCTATTATATCGTCCTGGTGGTCGAATGGAGCAGACACTGTTACAACCCCGACGTGATATGCAACACGCAACACTTCTTCTGATTCATTCTTCTTCTCTCTTAACTCGACATGGGTTCGTCACATACCGCAACAAGCCAATCTAGAGTTCTCCCCTAACACTGGGTATCTACGAGATCGCGATGGCTTTCACCAAGAGTAAGCTTAACATAAGCACGTCATATTCTTACGGTATCACCTTCAATTCAGAGTAAGAACAATCACTCGCAGAGGAGTACTGTAGCGACCATCGCTACACACACAATTAAAATTATTCAGATATTTCGTGCAATTTTCATATAATTCGCTAACGCTACATGTACACTGTACATAAATATATATAGAGCGTAAAGTAGCTATTACACATAGCACTCGGTCGCCATGACCTGATGAGATGACAAATAATTTTTAACAAAATTATTTACGATTCCTCATCAGATCGAAACTGAGCTTTGCTTCGCACAGCATCTACATCTGAATAATTAAAATAATGACGTCAACCGCCGCCGTTATAATACTAAACAAGGCCATTAAAAAATTTGTAAGTTGCACCGCAACCATAGTTAAATATTGAAAGTAAGGTTTTGTATAATTTTAAATAATTTTGACGTCGAACTAAACGATTTTCGAAATACACTTTTAATTACACAGGAACATACTGGGCTTTCCGGTTGGATCATTATAAAAAGGCTAGGCTAGAATTACATTATTTACAAAAACAGTTACAAATGGTAAAAACTAAAAATTTATTTCATAACGTCTAACTATTGACAATTTAAATATCTAACTCTAAATAAATAGCGTATTTTATTGGGCACTGGAATAAGAATTAAAACGAACAATTTACCCTTATTTTAATATAAAACCAACGAAAAGTTAGATTTTAATTAATCCAAACGTAATGAAATGCATGTTATTTCTTTTCCCAAAACATTCCCAATAAAATATAGCTTTAATGCTATAGCTATAAATCATGTCGGACTGTCAAGATTATACTACAAACGAAAATGTTGCCATCTTTTGGATGTTTTACACGTAATGCACTAGGATTGATTATGACACTAGATGTCGTTAAGGTGTCAAAAATATGAATAATCTATTTTGCGACGAATAATTCTAATTGTATATAAATACACTAATAAATAACAAACATAATTCCTGTTGGAATTATGTCGTACAACAACAATTTAAAACAAGAAAAATTCATGGCCGACTATCATTTTCATTCAAACAATATGTTGTTTTAAAATACTACATTTTTTATGTTAGATTTAGTGTTTTTCTTTCTTATTTTGAGCTTTTTGTTGATTTGTAATATTTAATGTTTTCTGTTTGACACGAAATGATTTCAAGAACAATGTAAGAAAAAAAATATTCCAGCAATGTTTAGTACTATATACTTTGATCGTGCTTCTCTTACGGAAAACACAGCTAACTACATACTTTGATGGTGCTGCCTCTTGCGAAAAATATGGTATACTAAATACTTTGATCGTGGCGCCTCTTTCGGAAAACATGATCTATAATTAAACGCTTTTTACTAAAGATTTTAATATTTACTAATTTTATAACGTACTCAAAAAACCATAACAAAATACTAAAAGCAAATCTAAAATTGCTTCCTGAGATAATCATAATATTCATGATACACGATTTGAGTAATTGAGAATTAAATTACCCTGATTTTTTTGTAATTTTATATCAATTCATACTTCTTTCCATATCATAAAAAAAGGGTAAAAATTTCATAATCAATTCAATTAATAGACACAAATTTATCAAATTATACTTTGTGCCATTCTCATTCTCTTTATATCATCTATAATTCTATATAATACACAACTATACATATATAGTTGCATTTTGTTTTCTCATTTTTGGTTTTCATGCATAATATTTTGAGAGGGAAGATAATATGCATATGGTAGATAATATTCAGGACGTACAGTGAAAGACAAAAACCAACAATATAAGCATTATTTAAATAAAAATTATGTTATGCAGTGTAAAATTTAGTAAAGAAATAATCAAAAATTATATTGCTTCCCATGGAGAAATGGCATTTGGTAAATTGCTTTTACTTTTAGTAAACGTTCTTAATAATTGTGAAAACAGTGTTAAATGCATAACACTGCATAGGCCACTGATATATATATATATATATATATATATATATATATATATATATATATATATATATATATATATATATATATATATATATATAAATAATTTATATTAATAATTCATATCACAATTCTCATAATTAATAATTTCACTTTTAAATATGTAGTAAAAACATTTCCCTACATTGCCGTTCAAAAATACATTCTCGTGCACTATGGCACATTTTAAAACAAAATGTAACGAAACAGTACATGGTACATCACAATACGACCGGTGAAAGTACATAACAAAACTATCAGAGTTAATTTTTAAATAGATTAATTAAATTCGATAGAATTGAGGTTTTAAAATATTGTAGGGTTAAGTTAGAGAACTTTTTTTCGTAGAATATGTTAAATATTTCGGTTTTTTTATTATCACGTTTAGTAATTAGAATATTACCAAGTAGATATTTGTCTTCATTTAAAGTAATTTTACACATTTTTTGTTGAAGATTGCCTTTGAGTTAAGGTAGAATTTTTCTCCACTTAGCAGACGAAGATAAGAATTCATTATATATTTCGACTGGTATTACAAATACCTAGAAAAAGCTGGATATTTCAAAAATTTATTGAAAATATCCGTGAGATCCTGCTTAATGCTTGGTCGTACGTTCTAAATCAATCACTCAAAAAAATCAAAATAAATATGTTAAGACCATCTTTAAAAAGTTATATCCACATTTTATAGCGGCAAATCATTGTTTTGAAAATTAATTTAAAAACTAATTTTTAAAAAAGTGACTGTTTTGAGTTATCATATATCATTTTTTGAAAAAAAAAAAACGAGGTGGCAGTGCACGGCCGTAGTGATACGTGATAACGTAAATATGTAGTGTGAGAAATGATAGGCTGTATGGATTTATTAAAATCGATTTATTTATTACTAGCAACCGCGCCATCGGCGGTGTACAAACGATTAAGTATTGGTCGATGGTACGAGAAATACGATATGAAGGGCAAGGTCTCTGCGGTGATGTTCCTTTTTTTTTTTTTTTTTTTTTTTTTTTTGAAATTTTGAAATTGGCTACTGTCCTGTCATAGTCATAAAGAATGGCATAGAGAACGATTCTTGTATTTCAGTGAAACTACACTGAACATTTAAAGTGACATCTATTACTATTAATATGTACTACTTTATATTGTTTCATTTCACATATATTTTTATGTAATTCTAGCCTTAGTTCTGAGTTTAAAAACGTTATCACGTTAAATTGTTTGAATGGATGGATGAACGAAGAAAATGAACTGTGAAGTCGCTTTAATATACGAGTGTTGTACTCACAAGATCTGGTTATCACGTATGATTGGTTGAGAAACTGTCAATCACCCGGTCATCACCCGACAATTAAATCTTATTTATTGTAATATAGTATTTTCGAATCATTAAGAGAGGCATTAGGGAAAAATCTTTACATTTCAGTAGGTTTGTGTTTTCAGGTTCGTTTAGGAATTAACAAAATACTTCTTTCACCGAAAGACGGCAATAAAAACAAAGTAACTGAGAAACCAACTGTTATTATAGTATCAAATTTAAACCTGGAAGGTTCAACTTTTATCCATTTCTATGCATTTTAAAGTTAACTAAAAGAAACAGGCGGATACGTCAAAAGTTGAAAGGGTGCATTTAGCGGAGGAAATTAATTGTCTGGATAGATGAAACTAATTTTAACTGGTTTTGCCACAGGACCAGCGGCCGTGCTAACGATGATAACACAGCTTTCCTACAATTACCAGCAGCAAATGTCTTCTCAATTCCAATTGGAAAGATTAAGATACTGTACTTAATTCCTTAGATAAAAGATTTTAGGTCATTCAAATTTTATCAATATCTTTTAGTTTTAAACTGATTTAGATGGAGTTTGTGTATCGAGCAGATAAAAACTGGTGGTGTTGACGAATTAAGATTTAAGAATTTTAACATACTCAATAAACAGTTGCACTATAATACTGTAGATCATTATTTACACTACAACACATTTAGCATTCCAGTTTCCGCGATAGTTTCACCATTCCCGTTCGCCATAGTTGTCAAGCAATTAGAATTTTGTACCTAAATTATATGAAAAGCTACTTAAATAAATTATGGACAAGTTGAACAATATAAAATGTTTGTTATTTAAATTTTAATTACTTTTCTCTCATAATTTATGCTTAAAGCCTCTGTTGTAATTTAAAAAAATATTATTTACCATTAAGGAGTTGAACCTATGGCCAAAATTCCATTTTTATTAAATGCTTTACATAATTAAAGCTATTACTACAAATGGCTTGTTATTTATTGAACAAGGTCTGAAAAACAACTAAGGTTTAAAACACTTTTTAATAACCACACCTGTAAGCAAGTATATATTTGTAACGACCACGGTGTACTACCCATAAATTCTAAAACACATATTTTAATATAAATCATTCATAATACAACTCGCATTTCAATAAACTAATTACTTTTATATTATGTATCCGGAGAAACAAAAAAATATTTCGATTTATACGAACGCAAGAAAACATTATGATAACATACCAAAATAACAATCAAAATTCCACCGTAACAATTTTTTCTAATTTTGGTTTGCCATAATGCTATATAAATTGTTATCGTAAATACCATACGTACAATGGGTCCTGATGATACAAAAATGTACATACAATACATAATATGTATAGAAGTTTACTTATAACTTTTATTAAATTTACAACTTAGTGAAAAGTTTTGTTTTTTGTTTTTCATTTCTAGTTTTGCTAAAAATTAACAAATATTTGCTACAATAAAACTAAAACTTAAATTTCGCCACATCAACATTACAAGTGTAACGCATATACGCATGCTTCGTAAAAGGTAGTTTGTGCAAAATATTGCGATGTAGAGCGGATAAAATCTGAATATATGTAAAAGTTTTAGTTTACAATTTCTAAAGTTGATTTGTTTTTTATGTTGAACATTATTTACACAACAATGAGCACTGTAATAAATTAAATCCGATGGCTGTAAAATTATGATACAATCAGCTTTAAATACTACAGCATAGTCTAATTTATTATAGTCTTTTGATTTTTCAGCTATAATAATAAATTACATATAAAAAATTTAACAATTATGACCGCATATCAAAATCATGACATGTCAATCATTTTATTATTATCATTTTTCTTAAAAAAAAAAAACATTTTTCATTTTTTTTATCTTTTGTTTATAAACACATTAAAATTTAATTAAAATTTTTACATTTTCTTTAAAAAGATTTTCCATTTTTCTTATCAATTTACAAGTTATTTTTCATAATTATTAAAAATTTTCTATTTGTTTATATTTTGATAAAAATCTTTATCGAATGAAAAAATTTTGATAAATTTTTCATATTAATTTAATTTTAATTTTAATTTTTTTTTTTGGCACGGTGAAAGGAATAACATCTTGTAGTTATTAATATATGATATAAATATGATTGGTGCATGGTCTAAACATTAATTTAATTACATAAAGAAGTTCGATTCAAGAAACGAAAGCGGCGGTTATTAGTTATTTAGTACATTTTTGAGAGGCACCTAAAAAATAAATATATTGTTCTACATAAGATTTTTTAATAATTTTCTTACCAACAGATTCCAACTACCCTTTTCCGGGGCATGATGAAATTGTTCCGTGTACATGTTGAAATGAACTTTTTTCATATAAG
>CAUVYK010000019.1:0-33100 GCA_963556175.1 Tipula confusa
ATTTAACCTTTGCTATTTTAAGCTTTGTGAAAAATTCAAATATTAAATTTTGTAATCTGTAAGGAGCAAAATTATTAAATGTTGCTGTGAGAGCTTTCTACTTTATGTTTTTTTCGAAGAATGCATCATCTCAGTAAATGCCTAACCATTAACTTAAAGATATTATAAAGCTTTATAAACACTACATATTTTAATTATTTTTGGAGTAAATTGGTTGAAAAAATGCACTAAACGTTTTCAAAATTAATGTTTCAAAAATTTAAAATTTAATTTAAATTTGCTACATTTTAGAGCTTTATTGTGTCAAAACGATTTAAACACTTACGACAAAAACACAAGGATCTTAAAGTTGATAAGAGGTTTCAACATTATTTAGTTAACTTATTTAAAACTCAGTTATTTCTTTGGGTTCAAGTTCTGAATAAGCATCACAGTTGCCCCAATTCGCAAAACTACGAAAATTCAATTGTTATACTCTATAATTATTTGTCCTTTGCACAATATTATCTTTTCATATTTGTTGAAATTTTCACTTTATCTTAAGATAATTAATCGATTGGTGGCAAGCTTTGATTTCAATATCGAGTAATCATTGGTTGAATTCATTCAAGAAAAATTGTTTGAACTTTTTCCACAATAAACTTGATATCAAACGTGTTTCGATGATGTGGGCATGCCTTCCTTTTGGCACCATGGGCTAAATTTAACGAAAACCATCTAAAATTAGAGTAAATAAAAACTAATAACTTTTTCATTGCTCACATTTTAGTTGTTTTCTTGCATCACTTCGATCCATTATGCGTTTTTTAACTTGTTTATTTCTTTTAAATAGATAAGATTATGATTTAAGTTTTCGTGGCTCAATCCTTAGTTGTAATATCATATTTGGATCTTTCGCTATACTACTTTAAATATTAAGAAACCTTCTTCTATGATTACCATGTTAGATTTATTTTTTATACACAGAGTTCTTCCAATTCATGACAAAATAAGTTAACATTTTCATTGCGGAAAATATATAGATGCCCAAATACAAATCGACCCACTTTTTTCTAATTGAATATCAAGAATGATGTAAGCGGTAACCTAGAAGCAACATTTAAATAAAAAATGTGCTAAATTGATTATTTAAACACCAACACCACCAGTTATCGATAACTGTCATTACAGCAACCTATTGATAGGCGGTGTTATTAATTAAAATAGTATAATTAATTATTTTCATCAATTAAAATATTAAATATATTTTAATAACTTTTATCTTTATAAAATATCGCATTTAAAAATAAAATTTGTTGGTAGCTTGAAGAAAATTTTTGATTTAAATTTTTGCCATCTATCTGTGAGCATCACAATTTTAGTCTTAAACTAAATATCGATTATTCCCAATATATACTTTTCTTGGTATAAAGACCATTGTATTCACACAATAATTTACGACTGCCACATGTTTCAGGTTTTTTATATTTCACCATCATTAACTCCTTAGCATTAAAGTATCAGGCTGGTTGACGAGTTTTGCTAAATGGTTTTGCCATGACCTCTGTGGTCTCCTCTAATAATCCTGCTACATTTAGAACTTCACGTATTACTCCATTTTCCTCATTTGCTAAGATATTTTCATCACCTACCTGGTTCTGTCTCAACTGTTTTCTTTTATATCTAAAAAACATTGTAAGTATTGGTTCGTTTCCTCGGACAAAATTGATATACTGGTTGTGATGGTTCGATTAACTATTTCTACTTGGCCTTCATATTGGACAAGAGCACTAGCGATATTCGAGTGAATAAAATACTATGCGTCTTACAAAATTTTTCAAATTGTTCAGATACAAACAGCACCTCGATCAGTTACAACTCTTACAGGCTTGCCGTAATGTTCTGCACCAATATCAAGCACAGTATACATAGTCAATTTACTGGACGAATCAATTAACAAATCCAAATTCTTGCTCCCTCTTAGTGAAGTTGGGTAGATACCAATATTGTCTATAGATGATGAGTTCCGAATTTTTTCATAACCCCGTTGTATTGTGGTAATCCAATCAGTAGAATTTCTACCCCTAAGGCAGCTCTTTGCAATCTAGATTCAACTTTTCGAACTCTTTAACTGGGTTCCTACCAACAGCATCCGCTACCAAATGTATCTTCCCTTAGATCCTACAATAGAATTCAGCATTTCAAGAAAATAAATATATTTCAACCGTCCAGTCTTTTGACGTTTATATAAAACAGCAGCATTACACCTAAAGCACTTCCTTTGTTATAAAGTTCAGTTTTTTCGATCGGCTCCAACTGTTCTTCGTTTGGAATGCATGATTCTTGTGATCATTTCGTTTTCGTTCAGTTTTAAGATGGCCTCCGATAAATTCAAAATTGGAGTTACTGCACGACTTCATTCATTTGTGCTCATCAACCACCTATCCCCAATGAACATTTGTTACTTGCAATCATGTTCAAAAACCCCCTGTCATACCTTTTCACCTGAGCAAGTTTTCATTTTAGTAATAGATAGCCACTGCCCAAATCAACATAACATCTTATATGTTGTCCCTTTAACAATCCATCTTTAAAATACTTTTGATGTATCATTAATATAAATAAGACGGTTTTCAACATTCTGGCTCCATCGGATTCGATTCCGAGCTTGTTCTTCGTATTGTTCTAGACAACGCGAAGAAGATAAGTCGTTCTCTACTCCGAGGCGGCTCTCCTCTCAGAGATCGCTGAACCAGTCGGTTAGGATCGGCCCGCAGAACATAACCAAGCAAGCGTACTCGCTATCCTTTTATTTCATGAATAATTTTGATTTCATGATTGGTTGAATAAAACTCGGTAAATGTCGTCATCGTCGCGTTTGAGGCCATAAATCATTTATCATAATATTCATTTAGCATAGTATTTAGCAGTAAACGTAAGGCATTCAAGGCATGGTTTCCAGGGACAAAACGCGCTTATATCCTCTCTCACACAATTATCATGAGTGACAATGGACCCTAGGTATCGCAAACTTGTCACTTCTTCAAAACTTCCACAAGTGGTGTGGAACCACTACTAAAATTCATTGCGTATTGGTCTCTAAAACCAGTGATCATATATTTTGTTTTGGATTTATTGATTTTGAGACCAACGGAAGCTGCGAATCGTACAAGTGAATCCAGTAGGTCTTTTATATCTTTGCTATTCAGTCCAATTACTAAATTGATGTATATTGTAGGAATAAATTTTGACGTAGATGTTACGTAATTCGAATTTTTCTCAATTCGTTTTCGTCGTTTTAGGCAATTACTAGCTGTGTTCCCTGTTAACTGATAGATAAAGCACAGATAAATTGTCCAATGTACTTCCGATATACTTCCGTTCTTTTCATATTTATTTTCAATAAATCTTGCAGCCATAGTATGTTGCAAAAGTTTAGGTATGCTTTCATATTTAAAAATTAAACCTAAAGTAAAAAAATCAGTTCAGGCCCAAGGTTGCCAGATTGACAGATTTATATAAAAATCTGTTTTTTTAATAGAACAAAAGATTTTCAGTTTTTCTAAGAAAATTCAGATTTTGGTTACTTTTTTGTTTTAATAATTATTTTCTATACTCATTGATTTTCTGAGAAATATTTAAATTTTATCCCAAAACCAATTCGGGGTTAGGAAAAGCATGAGCACTAAAGATACCTTGATAAGATTTCTAAATTCAATTTACGAAAATATTACCAAAAATAATCTAGTATCTTTATACTAGATTATTTTTGGTAATATTTACAGCTTCCTTTATACATATTCAAAATACTTCCGATACTGTTAATCAGGTAAGTATAGTGGTGTTCGTCAAAGATTCTTGCTGGACTCTTTTACACATATTAATTCTGTATTTTCGTTTGAAGTTAAATGGAATGTGTACCAGTTTTGCTGAAAAAGTATACTGAGAAGTTAACGGGGAAAAAGTTATTTACCACAGCACTATATGTATTAACGTTACAAATGTAATGTTTAATTGTAATGTAAATTGCGACAGTGAATGCTTGATGTTACATTTAATATACAATAATCATAATTCGGGAATCTTCATTGACGGTAGCCTTAATTTCAAAGATCATGTCGTGATACTTTGCAAATATAAAAATAATGCAAATCGAGCATATAGTTGTAACAACTCAGATATTTATGCCCTCCAATAGTATTAAGAACAACAATATATATATATATATATATATATATATATATATATATATATATATATATATATATATATATATATATATATATATATATATATATATATATATATAATATAGTGATTCGGATATATATATATATATATATATATATATATATATATATATATATATATATATATATATATATATATATATATATATATATATATATATATATATATATATATATATATATATATAATATAGTGATTCGGCCCAGAACACATAGCCAATTCCCCAAAAAAAAACTCTTTAAACACTTTACCTTATATGAAAAAAGACCAATTTTCCCGCACTGTGAGTTAAAGTGATACAAAATTAATTAATTTTGTGAGTCTAATTAGTGACACAAAATTAATTTTGGTTTAAATATCCATAAGCTGCTCAATTTTAAAAAATATATTGCTTACATTTGTTTCCTGCCATCGTCTCAATGTTGATATAAAGTTACATTCTGTTAGAGCTAGTAATAGTTTTTGACTTTATACTGCAGATGTTTAACAAATTTCATCGTGTAAATCATACATTTTTTTCAAGCTAAAGTTACAAAAATTCTACAAAAATATTTTGTGTATATTTTATCGTTATCTATCCGTATCTTGTGTGTAACGTCATGTAAGAAAGATGACAAGAATTTTTAATAAAAGCAAAAAAAAAAAAAAAAAAATCTAAAAAATTTTGTAATTTAATTACTTGTGCCGAAAGAAAACGAAAACTAAAGTAAAAAAAATTTTGTTCAACAATCTCGTCCAATTAACAAAAGACGAGTTTCGAATCGAACCAGACCAAACCAAAAATATCTTGGTTTATGATGAAATTTTGGTAGTTTATTATAACCTGACAAACAGGTTGATTGGAAAAGTGTATCGTAAAATTAATAACCTTTCTTTTATGTTTATGGTGTACAAAGTGGCAAGGCAAGGAGAAGAGATATCGAGTGTAATAAACCAGAATGTGTTTGCTTACAATGAAGAATTTTATACATTATTAATTCGGTTGTTGTTTGTGGGTTTGCTTGCCAATATATACGAAGCAAAATTTTATAAATTCCAATATCATAACATTGTTGGTGTTATTTTGTTTGGATTCACTTCGTTCCTGTTTGTATTATATGGAATGCAGATAAAGAGCAAAAATATTTTTTTTATTAAAACCGCAAAGTCGTCTTTTTGTCGGGAATATATGGAGATATGTGGACAAATTTATATATATATATATATATATATATATATATATATATATATATATATATATATTTATATATATATATATATATATATATATATATATAAATATATATATATATATATATATATATATATATATATATATATATGTTCTTACAGATAGCGCCACAGTACCGGGTTCGTTGCTCGCCATTGACTCAAAATAATAAGAATTTTAATTATTTTACTATACACTGGCTACGCCGATTAAAATAAGCATCCATTGGGCTAACGATCTACAACGTAGACGCACAATTTGTAATAAGTAGTTTAAAATTCTGATGCATCTTTTTGAAATGTTTGAACAAGAATTTTTATATTTCCACTTCTTCTAATTCTTCGTCCCTTTAATGATAAATGGTTTTTACTTTCAATCTTAGTTTGTCATCTGAAATTATATACCTTTCCAACTTCAGACTGGAAATTATCAATTTCAAAGTGAAAATAATATTTTTCAAATTGAAATTTCATTGTTTTGTTTCTAATATCCTTTGTATAGGTGAAATTCGGTGTGCGGCAAATCTGACCTTTCACCTGCTAAAATCTGTGGCTTTTGTTAGACTACATGTTATATTTTTATTTTTTTTTATTTTTATTAAATAATCTTTATTATTTCTTTTTTAATTACAAACTAGCCAAGACTAATAAGCAATTTAATTCTAACTTATATTACTACATTTTACTGAAATTTAAGGGTTCATCCATCGATGCACTCCTTAGTTTTGATATTTATTATTTGATCACGCTTTTTTTGTGCGCTAGAAAAAGATTTATTTTAACTGATTTTACACTAACTCAAAAGGCTTTACTCTTTTGAGCCTTCTAACTCAATCCATATTATCCAGTAACTGGATGGCTTCTATATTAACATGGTGAAGTAACCGTTGTTCATGACTTCTAGCAAATTTCATAATTTCCTTGTTGATGGGTTCTATGCCCAGGTCTTTGTGGATGTCGCTATTTCTGACAAACCTTGGTGCGTTGACGATGTTTCTTAGCACTTTGTTACATCCCCACAGCTGTACACCATAAGTCCAAACAGGCTTCAGTATTTGCTTATAAAGCTAAAGCTTATTAAGAATTGATAGATGAGAGTTTCTTCCCAGTAACCAAAACATTTTATTGTATTTTAATCCCAACTCGTCTCTTTTCTTTTTTACATTCCATCGAAGCTTAGCGTCTAATGTCATACCAATATATTTGGCAGTGTTTCCATGTGGTATTTCTTGATTTTTTAAATACAGGGTGGCTGAGACCAAATGTTACTGACTTCACTCTGCTGTCATTTGTGTAGTTGTCATTTTCGCGCGTCAATTTTTTGACAGATTGAAGTTTGGTTAGTTGTTTACATGTGGTCAACAAATAATTGTTCTAAATTAATATCTTAATAAAAAAAATCGTAATGGAGTTCAAACGTAATAGTGTAATTACACTGTATTTGGGTAGACATTCACAAACAGCAATAGTTCGTCAGCTCCAGCATTTGAATGTGAATAAAATGTTTGTGAATCGAACCATAACTCGATACAACGAAACTGGTAGCATCGCTAAACGCAACAGAGGCGGTCTTAAAAAGACAGTAACATCAAAAGAAATGATACGAAAGGTGAAGAAACGAATCCAACGAAATCTTCATCAAAGTGCCAATCAATTAGCAGCACGTCTACATGTTTCACGATACAGCATTCAAACCATATTGAAAAATGAACTACTTGAACCCCTACAAGATACAAAAAGTTCAAGATCTTACGGAGGCACAAAAAAAGTTAGGCTTGAAAGAACACGAGCATTGAAGGCCTTGGCCGAACGTGATGAGATTCCAAAAATTGTCTTTTCTGATGAGACAATTTTCACCATTCAACAGTTTGTGAATAAACAAAATGATCGTGTTTGATTAGAGCACAAGTCCAACGATAATTTGGACAAAAGAGTTGCCATGCGCAAGCAATCACCAGCTTATGTTATGGTTTGGGCTGCAGTTACTGCAGATGGACGCACTCCTCTGGTTTTCATCGAACATGGAGTCAAGTTAAACCAAGAGGTGTACCGCCAAAAGATCCTAAACGATGCTTTGCTACCTTGGGCACGTAAACACTTTGGTACGAACCGTTGGACATTCCAACAGGACTCGGCACCGTCACACAAAGCTCGAGCGAAACAGCAATTTTTACAAAATTGCGTTCCGCGGCTGATTTCGTCGAAAGAATGGCCACCATATTCACCAGACTTAAATCCCATGGATTCCTCCATATGGTCCATTTTGGAGAGTAAGGTGTCCACTAAAAAATACGAAAGTGTTGATGCATTGAAGTCAGCTCTTGTTCGAGAATGGAATAAAATTCCGCAAGCCCACGTTCGGTCAGCATGCAATGCTTTCTATGGAAAACGGAATCAAATATTCAGAGCCAAAGGAAGTCATATCGAGCAGTAACATGTTTTTCATAAAATGTAATATGTTTTCAACATATTCCATTAAATTTCGATAAAAAATTATCAAAATTAAAAAAATTACAGCGTTTTCATTTGGTAACACTTGGTCTCAGCCACCCTGTATACTGGTTTATGTACTAATCTCTTGTTCGTAAAGTCGACATGTACAGATTTAGTTTCATTTAATTTTATGCGCCATTTTTTTGTCCAGTTATGTACTTGCTCTATGGCGGTTTGTAATTTCTCTGTTAAATCTGAGTTGTTATCACCTACTGCCATGATAGCTGTGTCATCGGCGAAAGTGGCTATCATGTTGTTTTGTGGGATTGGAACATCTCGGGTGTATAGTAAATACAGAAGTGGCCCAAGTACACTTCCTTGTGGAACTCCTGCTCTTATTTCCTTAAGCTCAGAATATTCATCTTCTTGCTTAAGTCTGACATATCTTTCTGTTATACATGATTCCAGTATTATGCTGTAGTGTTTAGGTAGGATTAATTTGAATTTGTAGATTAAACCTTCGTGCCAAACCTTGTCAAAGGCCTGCGCTACATCAAGGAATACTGCGGAACAGACTTTTTTCTCTTCTAAAGTCTTTTCAATGATATTGGTTATTCTATGCACTTGATCAATAGTTGAGTGCTCACTGTTAAAACCAAATTGGTGATTCGGAATTAGGTTATTTTTTTCAATTATTAGTTTAAGTCTTTTTAATATTAACTTTTCAAAGAGTTTAGACGTTATCGGCAGCAACGATATAGGCCTATTTGATGTTATTAGATGCGGCGGTTTTCCTGGTTTGGGAATCATGATAACCTCAGCCAATTTTCAAAGTTTTGGCACATATTTTAACCTAAATGCAGCATTTATGATATTAGTTAACTTTACCGTAGCTTTTCTCGATATTTGCTTTATTATTTCTCCGGTAATCAGGTCAAACCCTGGTGCTTTCTTTAAGTTTAAATTGTTTTTAATTTCGTTTGCTACTTCAGTAGATGATGTACGTGTGACCTTTTTGAGAATTTGTATTATGTTTTCATCCAATGTTCCTCGTAATTGGCATTCATGAGGTTGAAATATATTTTCAAGATGATTAGCAAATCCTTCTGCTTTTTCTTTGTTTTTCCTTGCCCATCAATTTTCCTGATAGGATGGATTGGCATTATTGGCCTTTTCAAAGTTTTAGTTGCTTTCCAGAGCGAATAATCCGTATTAATGTCATTCGTCAACTTACTTAAGTAGAAATTAACTGACTCATTTTTTAACTTCTGAATTTCTCTTGTTAATTGCTGAGTAAGATTGTTTAGTGTTTTTTTGTCTTGTGGAGCTCTAGTTTGGTGCCACGTTTTTCTGGACTTGCGTTTATCCCTAAGGAGATTTCTAATCTCAATTGGATAGCTATTTCCTTTTAGCCTTGATTTGATTTCTGGAGTACTTTGCCATGCTATTTGTTTAATATCCGTAATGAACTTTTCTTTTTCTATGTCCAGTTGATCCATAGTTTTTAACGGAACTTTCAAAAGTGTTCTTTGTTCAAGGTGTACTTTGAAACTTTCCCAGTCCGTATATTTGTTGGTTAATACTGAATTATTCTCTTTTTGGATGATGTACTCGCTTACGGTTTGGACTATTGGAGAATAATCTGAGCTCATATCTAAGCTTTCTTCGATTTTCATAAAACTATTAGAAATATTTTTGATTATAAAAAAATCGATCAGGTCAGGTATTTTTCCTGGGTCAGTTGGCCAATATGTTGGTTTTCCTGTTGAAATGGGTTCGCATCCATTTTCTTTAATGGCAATCAGTAACTCTTTTCCTTTAGTTGTAGTTAATCTTAAACCCCAGTAAGTATTCTTTTCATTGAAATCACCACCTATTATGAACCTTTTTCCTAGACGCTTGAAGAACTCTGAGTATTGTTTGTTTTTAATAGAATTCTTTTTCATACTTTGCTTCTTCAAAATGTTGGATATTTTTTTTATTATGATAATTGCACTTCCTCCTCTGGCTGAATTATCTGGATGAATAGTGTGATACGCACGCAATAGCCTTTAAATGTTTTGTGGGATTGCTTTCTCAATGTCGAGGACTGCTTGTAGTTCTTGCTGATGCTAAAGCAAACCATTAGCATTCCATGACATGATTTTCACTGTGCTGTTCATTTCTGTGTGGATTTGGGTTTAGCTCCCAATGCTCTATCTTCCAATTTTTGTAGCCTCTCATCAAATTTTGTTAGTTTCATGAGAATATCTTGTGTTGTTTGACTGATGTCCACATTTAGCGATTTTTGCTGGGGTTTATTGACTACGCCTCTCGTTGCGTCGGCATATGTAACACCTTCAGTTCTTAGTTGGTAGCCATATGGTTACCCATTTTCTTGTTTTGTCTGCCTCTCGTGTCGATTTGCCTGACCATGCATTTGAGCTTTATTCACATGTTATAATAAAAATATAATTCTATGGTCTGGAACATTGTGCTGGAGCTGTAGTAGTTTGTTTTTTGGAATAATTTTTGGTATTTGGGGATAATATTTATAAAAACATTCTTCAAAAATGTTTGCAGTTACCAATGGTTTTATAGGGACTTGGTAAATACGCTCAATTTTAACGACTTTAAAGCTCGTTGAATTGTATATTAGTAAATTCGCGAAACCATGTTACCAATTTCAACAGATAACCTTACTTTGATTTATTCATTTCCAAAAGCTGACTTTTAATTGTGACTTTAATGTTTTAAAGTTGAAGCTTTATTTTAATTTTTCTTAGATCAGTTTTACTAAAATCTAATCATTTAAAATTCAACCACTTTTCACTCTTAGCTTACGACGATTATGTGGATTATGCAAATAAAACATTGGGTTTGATACACCTTTATATGCAGTATCGACCAGTAACTGATGTAGTTTTTCAAATCACTCGTTCCCTCATTTAACCCCGTTTGCGAATTCATTGTCGCTTGTTCAATAATACGGCTCTTACCAATTATAACGATATCGTCAGTAAATTACAGAGTAACTTTATTAGCCGCATTAAACAAGTGTATTTATCCTTCCGTGGAAATTCTGGCTCACTAATAATCTGGAGTAATTTCCACGGAACCACATTGTCGTACTTTCTTCCACATCTAAAAATTCCACAACTACTTTCTTATTATCCTTTCTTGCTTCCCCTACAAACTTCTCTACACATTCAATCGTAGAGTGACCCTTGCGGAATCCGTAAGTAGTGCTGGGCAACAAACTGTTTTCATTCATAAATCCTTCATACCTCTTTTTCAACATTCCATTCTCTAATTTTTCAGTAAAACATTAACCATACATATTACACGGTAATTTGTTGCCTCATTTGGATCTCTATTCCTTTTGGGTATTAGAACCACCCTGATTGGTTTTTTCTTGTATCCATTCATACTCTGTTGAGTGCCTTTAGCAAATTAAGTTTTGCTTGGTTTCCCAACAGGTGAATCATTCTATAACTCACCCGCTTCATTCCAGGAGTGGTAAAATTAGAGCCATCCAACACTCAGAAACTCATCCCATTCGAATATGCCAGTCATTCTGCTCTCTTCAAATATTTGGATAATATTTGCAGAGGCGCTATTTCTTTCATTTTCATCTAATTCCTGGGGTACATTATATTCACACTCACTAATAATAAATGTCTGCCTAAATTAGCTGGTTTTGCTGCTACTGCTTTCAAAAATGAGAAGTCTGACAAAAATATATATCCTTTTAAATTAAACGCCTTATCCTTTCGTTCCCATGTCTCACTATAAATAATACGTCTATTCACTTTTCTACTGTACATATCTGTTCACTACTTTTAAAGCATGTTTGGCTGTTGGTGCATCTCTTTTTTGTATATGATTGAATTTCTGGCAATTTATACATTTCATCGGATTCGGTACATATATCCTATCGCACTGACCTAAATGAAACCAGCTTTAATAGTCTCTGGTAGTTTGGGTTGTTGAACATTAATATTATCGCTGCGGAATTCTTAAGTACGTTATTTTTCCATTTTTTAACTTTGCTTACATCCGGTTAATTATATAGTAATTGTTGTGTGCATCAAAAAGATTATTCAAAATTGATATTTTTAAAAACTAAGTTCAGGAAGCTAGAGCTTTATTAGATAGTGGTATCTAGTCTAATTATATTTCTTCCAATTCATAAAAACCCAGTCAAATCAATTTTCAATTTCCTATCTTAACAATAATCCTATACATTAGTTAATGGCCAAATACACAAAAAATTGAAAAGATGCTCGAAGTTAGTGTAGCTTTTTAAAAATTAGTGATTATTTTAGCCCCAACTAACTACACAAATGGTGCTCAAAATAAAAAAAATTATTGGAAACTATCCCAACTAGGCCTATAATGACCATATAACCAAACGAACCATTCTTTCTGACTTATTAAAAATATGTTATCCGATGGGTCTTAAGTCTCCAGTTGTTATTATCGCATAGCTTAAAATTCAGTCACTTTGGAAGTTAAGATTTGACTGGAATACACCTGTTCCTTTATTGAATTACAATCATATTAGTTCGAGTAAAAGTCGCAATTAAACCATTTAAATAAATGGAGTATACCCCGATGCTTGTTTAATGCTTCAAAAAAGACCTATGGAGCTTACTTTTATATTAAATCCGTGGATGGATTAAAAAATACCAATACTTCTAGTAAATCAAGAGTTGCACGGTTTAAAACCATAACAATTTCGCGGTTAGAACTTTGTGTTGTCCATTTGTTAGCAATTTTTTTAAAGATTGTCCAAGAATTCCTTAATATTTAGTTTAAAAAAAAATATGACTGTTGTCTGACTCTATGATTGATTCACATTGGATTAAAATAGAACCTCACCAAATTATGATATTATTTCTCTTGGAGAAATGCCAAATGAATTAGAATCCAATACATTGTGGTAAAAAAGAATCGATGTTTTAGTTTTTAAAATACAAAAATTGATTCTGGTCTACTAGAGTTAAAAAAAAGTTCAATAAGTTTATTCGGATTACAGCAATTTGTAAAAGATTTATCAAAAACTACCAAAGCACGACTAGGCACCTGAAATTCTCACCAGTGAAGAATTAGACAAAGTATTGATTTCAATTTTCAAAAGCATCCAGAATACATCAAACCTGAAATTTCTGCTATAGCTAAATTTGAAAAAGTGTCTAATAAAATTAATATTCTAAATTTTACGAGTGCTCCGAGTCGGTGGTCGAATCAAGAATGCCAACATTGAATATGATTCCAAGCATCAAATTCTCCCTTCTAAAAGCCATCATTTTACGAAACGAAAGAAATGAATATTGCTTATTATACAAATTGAGGAAATCATAAGTTCTAGACCATTCACTGAACTCTCAAATGATCCAAATGACCCTGATCCACTGACTTCTACTCATTGTTTACCCGGATGTTCAATAATTCTAATACCAGAAACTAAATTATTTGGTACACCAGAAAATTGTCTTTCAAATTGGGAACGTATGTGACCTAGTTAGTCCAAGATTTTTGATAAATATAATCCAACGAATATTGCACACGTTACAACAAAACCAGAAATGGAACTCAAATTTGCTAAATATTCAGACAAACGAAATCCTTTTAAATCTGGACTATATTGAAGCGAGCAATATCAAAACTGTCGGAGATGCCATTGTTCGAAGTTGCCGAAGAAGATAGTAATCATCGAAATTAATTCCTGTTTAAACATGGAAAACGAGATGGGCAAATTCCATTTCATTGGTGACAGACCACGTGGTTTAATCTTCGCAATCTGACTGTAACGAAGAGACTTTACGTATATATTCGTTGTTATAGTTTAAGTATAGTTTAAGTATATATATTTGTTATTATCGATTTTAAAATTCGTGTAGTTATATCCTTTTGAAAAAAGTAACTGTTAATGAAGTAGCTCAAAAGCTAAGTAATCAAAAGCTATTATTCGAAAACTCTCAAAAAATAATATCCGATCGTGGACCAGTTTTACTTCAAATGGTTTTGAAAATGAACATCAGATCATTACTACAGAAATGACGACAGGCAACTGCCAAGTTGAGCAAGTCAACAAAATTAAAATACGTGCTCTTATACAAAAAAATTGAAAATGCTTTAAAAAAAGAAATATCGCAATACTAATCGAACTATTGATGAGTGTAAATTTGAGGTGTCTAGATTAGCCGTTAATCAACCACTTAATTAAAAACGAAGACGCAGGTTTGTTTTACGGGAGATATTGCACTGTGGAACACTGAAAAAGCGACTACTTATAGAAAATATTCATTTTTGCATTTTTTATATAAATTGATGTATTAGGACGCGAACAAAAGTTTTGTTATACGAAGCGCAATCTCTTTTAGTGTGTCTTAACCAAAAGTATCAAGTCGAAAACTGATAAAATAAATAGAAATTTATAAAAAGATAAAAATCATTTAAATTAATTTAAAGATTTCATTCTGGTGTAAAGAAGATACAGACTAATTTGTCATTCTTCTATTTAATTTATTAAAAAAAAAAAAAAAAAAAAAAAATAGAACAAAACGAAATACTATCAAGGGTGTGATCATTTTATAAATTTTTTTCTAACTTGATAACACAACAAATTATTCATAAAGTTTTTTCCCACTCTCTATTATATGCATCGTAATATATACAGGAGACGAGAGTTAAAGTCTGACGTAATTGTACACATTAACGTTAAATAATGTTATACATATAAATGTTTATAAACTCGTCTCCCCAGCCACATTTTTCCGATTTCCGATATCATCACCATTGTGTCACACTCTATATACCCAAAACAAAATATGATTTAAAAAAAAAGTTTTAAACAAAGTTTGTTTTGATTTTTTAAACATAAATTTTCTATTTATTTATTTAATTTGAAAATCCGAGTATGACTGTACAAAAAAAATGAAAAAAAAAGCTTTTCTTCCCGACAAGCAGACAAAACAATAACAATACATTCGAAATATTAAAATTGTTTATACGTTACGAGTAAAAAAAAAAAAAGTTATCTTGAATTTTTGTCAAAAACTTTTTTTTTGTTTTTTAAATATGTTTCGTTCAAAATCGTTCCTCGTAACATACCCACTCATATGCATAAACGCGAGATAAGTTCTGTAACTATATATATAAAACGAAACATTCAGCCATAGTGTTCATGATAAATTAACTGCAAAACTTTTAAAAACTATACAGAATATATCAAGTAAATGAATTGAAAAAGTTCGGTACTATGTTCGGTGCGTTTGTACGGAGTATGGTTTCAAAGACATTTCAATTCAATTAAAAATGATATAATTAAGAAGAAAAATAATTTTCCACTTGTGAAAAAGCTTTTTTTAATTTTATTTTTATATTAATTAATTTAAAATGTTTTCTTATTTTCAAATATGGTTTTAGTTTGTCTTTAGTTTTATTGCAGAAGCTTTTATTATTTGACACTTTTTTTGTTGTAAATATATCTTTTAAGTTTTGTTTTTGTAACATTTAAAATGGAATGAGATTTGGTAGAAGGTTTATAAAGGAAGCTTTTGAGAGCTTTTATTGAAATGTCCAAAGAGAACGCACAAATCCTAAGACGGTTGTTTTCGTATTTAAATTAGGGGAAAGCTTTGTTAAAAATATAACACGTCTACATTTGAACTGTTTACGGAACTTTTTGAGATATTAAAAAATATGCTCGACAAACGATGACCAATATAAAAAAAAACGTTTCCCATTGGTAAAAAAAAATTATAATAAAATTTAGTCATTTTGGAATGCGCCATACAGCACTATCTCAGTTAGAAAAAAATACACTTATACTGATTTTATCAAAATTTTGTCAATTTCTTGCATTTTTTTAAAACAAAAAAAAAACTTTGTCGAACTCGACGTAATTATGAAAAAAGCTTCATTCAGTGGGTTATCCAAAAAAGCATAGGAATATAAATTAGATTTTAAAGAAGTCAATAATCACCGAAAATCTAATTTATATACACTTTATTTGACACAAAACTTTAAAATTAATATAAATTTTATTTTAAAAAAATTGATTAAACATTACAAATCAATTGGATTAACCGTTTTATGACAAATACGTCATATAATAATAAATAATAATAAATAATAATAAATAAGAATAAATAATAATAAATAATAATAAATAATAATAAATAATAATAAATAATAATAAATAATAATAAATAATAATAAATAATAATAAATAATAATAAATAATAATAAATAATAATAAATAATAATAAATAATAATAAATAATAATAAATAATAATAAATAATAATAAATAATAATAAATAATAATAAATAATAATAAATAATAATAAATAATAATAAATAATAATAAATAATAATAAATAATAATAAATAATAATAAATAATAATAAATAATAATAAATAATAAAAAATAATAATAAATAATAATAAATAATAATAAATAATAATAAATAATAAAAAACAATAATAAATAATAATAAATAATAATAAACAGTAATAAATAATAATATAAAATTAATATAAATTAAATTAAAAAAAAAATGATTTAACATTACAAATCAATTGAATTAACCGTTTTATGACAAATACGTCACGATATCAACGAAAATTTAATTTATATACACTTTATTTGAAACAAAATTTTAAAATGAATACAAATTAGATTTTAAAATATTGATTAAACATTGCAAATCCATTGAACCAACCTGTTTATGACAAATACCCTGCGGTAAAAAGCTTAAAAAATGTAAAAAAAAACAATTTGCTAACTAGTTCGATTATTACATTGCAGTTAAGGGCCTAGAATTATGACACGCCTCATTTTTACAAAAAAAGGTGTAATAATTTTCAATCGTCATTGAGAGCAAACCGATTACACTTTTCATGTGCCAATTTACGTTTTTTTTAACGGACTCCCATAATCCATCACAATGAGACTGTGGAAGAATCATAAACCATTGGATGTGATTAGTCATGCAAAATAGACTAACGGTTTTCTGATAAATACCGTAAATTTTTCAGTTCAGACCGATATCTAACGAAGTTAGTGGCACAATATCAACGTCCTGCAATGAATCGGCAAAGTCAATCTAGAAATGCTTGCGTGGATAAATCTATAACAGTTTCTAAGTGAGTATATAGCTTTCACTGCAAAGAAGACACTTGACTTAAGCTCACCAGTGACATTAATTTACTCTTTCATTTTGATCTTTGTTTCTATCGAAAAATTTTTACGCAGTTACGCAATTCGAAGTTTTTGCAAACCGAGGTTAAATGAGTGTTGCGAAGATCTAAGTTCAACAACACTGAATGAATTGTAAACTTAGAATTTTCAGGTCAATTCGATTATTCTTTCCAAAAAAATAAAGGACCTGTTTACCATAAATCTTGTATCAAAAATTCGATTGGCATTAGACCTCGTGATACGAAGCCAGCGGAATTCTGCGATTTTGGCACAAGCACAAATTCTCTATTGACGATTGTTCCTTTATTTGACTGATTCGCTTTGCTACAAAAGAATTAAATTTTGATGGTTCAGAGTTAATTCGAAGTAAAGTTATCTCTGAGTCCGAGAGTACTTTAGCGCATTATTATTTCTAATCGCATGATCTATAAAAGCCTGTAGTAAATTTGACAAATTTCCTTGTGGATATTTTATGTCGTAAAAAACTTTCATGTGCCTTTTGAATTAAAATTGTGTTATTATACCGATAACACAAGATTTTCCAGGTGACTTCATAACTATCTGAAGTAATCGGAAGGGTTTCACTACAAGACTTTTGTGTCGATGATGTTCGAACTGGTGCTGAAAATCTATACAACGCACTACTTCAACAAAAACATCTAATCAAATTACTTCAAAAAGGTCCATTGCAACTAAGCAAGTGATCACCCAAAATTATTGCAGATACTACCATTGTTTTGGCTTGGCTACAATTACCAGCAATAAAATGGAAAACGTTCGTCTCTATAACTAAAAACTTAAAACACCACCAGAATCGAGCGATGGAAACACATAGCCTCAACATACAACCCAGTGGACCATGCATCCCGTGTAATTTCACTATCAAAATAAAGCGGTCTAGAGCAATGGTGGACGGTACCTGAAATAATGAAGAAAATCGATACAGCCGAAACCATGGAGATGTTCGACAAGAGTATTGATCTAAAAGAACCACAACATTTCTTCACGTTCGTACTAAGTACGCTGCATTTGACTACTCCAAAATGAAGCTCATCGACAGCAAATCAGATTATTTAAAACTAATTCGAGAAACTGCTTATCTCCTCCCTTTAAATTTATAATCAGTAAAAACCAAACGTGTGAGTGGTTTATTTGCTTTGCCTAAGAAATATCAATTTTAAGGGATCAATAATTGCCACGCTGAACCCTTTTTTGGACAATGGAGAAAGGTATTAGAAAAGGTATTATTGTACCATCTAAATCACACTTTACCAACCTAATTATTAATTAGGCACAAAAATCCAGGGTCCATGCAACCATTATGCATCAACTTCAGAATTAATCCGGTAAACTTTCTCGATCGTAAGGGTAGCTCAAGGAGTAAGGCATCATATTCAAAATACATTGTCTGATTTTCGATTTCAAAATAAATCGACAAAACAACTCATGGGCGATCTAACCAGAAGTGTTACCGGTGTCGATTATGCCGGTCCATTAAACATAAGGCAACTCAGTCATTTTGCAACACAGAACATTAAATGACACTTTATACTTCTAAGAGCTTCACATTTCGAAAGATTATGGGTGGCTTCGATTAAATCACTGAAACATGATATAATTAGCGAAATGTCACAAAATAAGCTTTAGTCAAAAGATAAGCTTTTATGCTTATGAGAAATTTGAATGCAAATCAATTTTAACGGTTGGTTTTTGGTTTCTAAATTGTGACATTTTTCAAATTATATCATAGTAGTAAATCAAATACTCTTACTCTTAATCGAAAAAAGAGATAAGCACTTTATTTTTATTTTATAACTGCGCTACACAGACACTCGACACGCTGTCTTTACAATACAAAAATAAAAAGCTTATTATACTTTTTCCAGAAGGAAAAGAACACAATTTTTTTGTAATAATATTTTTGTCGAAAATTTAATTAAAATTTTATAAAAATTTGAAATTTGATTAGAATTTACAAAAAGTTTCAAAATTATTTTCAAATTGTTGACGAAATGTGATACTGTATTGTTGGGAAAACTTTTTTTTCAAATTTTATTTTTTCTTATTTTCATCTTGAATTACTTTTGAATGATGTAATAAATAAAAATAAAATTAGGTGAGAAGCGTGCACCCCTACCATAAACGACATAAACATATGTTGAAAATGATTTTTTCGCCATTTCATCGTTACCAAGACGTTTCGCACGAGCATAATTATCACTTTTTTTTCCTCCATTAATAATTTTAATTTTAACATCGTTTTAGGTATCAAATCAATTAATTACATTAAAAAAAATTTATATAATTAGATACGATATTGATTATTTATTTTAACATAAAGGCGCGTAATTTAATCATTTCATCATTTAAATTAAGTGCGATACACTGATATGTGCGTAGGGGGATTCACCTCACTATTTACAAGGAAAATTTCATATTCGTTCTATTTGTCTATTCCTCATTTAGGAATTTCAAAAATTACGCGAAAACGATTTTCTTTCACTTTTTTTTACGTAATTGCTGCTATCGATTTCGGAGAAATGAAATTTAAAAAAATAAATGCCATTAAAAAATTTTCCTTTTTTGTTCTGAAAATTTTAAATTGGTAATAAAGGGCGTAATTGAAATACTTTACTTATTTTATTTTGCATGTTTGTCGTCGATATCGTACTTGTTGTGTCAAACAAGTAGGGTAGATAATTTTTATGATTTTGAAATGGAAACATTTTTTTAAGGAGCTTATTACAGAAGGTTTGCTACATAAATTGACAAATCGATTGACGTCGTTTTTTCAAACGAAAAATGTTTTAAATGTCTTGTTGTTTACATGAACTAATTATGTAGGAGTGTTGCGTCGTTTATTTCGTCGCTGTATTTTTAAAAGCTTTGAAATTTTAATTTGATATAGGAATCATTGATAAACATTATAAAAGTTTATAAGAATCGTTAAATCGGGGTTCCACATTTTTTACCAAAATCTGTTGGTGTATTTGTTAATTTTTTAAACCTACATTTTTAACAGGTTAAATTAAAATCTTTGATTAATAAGCTTTGATAATACTATAAGTACTATTTTATTTAGTGTTTTCAAACCACAGTTTATTTTCAAGTTTTTATTTTGTGTTAGTTCAACTGTTTATTTTTAAAAGCTTTTAAACAATTTAATAAAAAGATTTAACTTAAACTTTAAATTATTTTGAAGTTTTTTTAAACTTGTTAAAAATGATAAACATTTTAAAACAAATCAACCGTTTTTAAAATTTAAAGTTTAAAGCATACTTTTGATTAAAAGCTTGAAAACAAATAAAATTAAAAGTTTTTGAGTTTTTAAACATTTTATCATTTTGACAAAAATTACTAAGCTTTTAATATATAAACTAATCTACACCTTTCAAATGGTTTAAAGACGATTTATTACTAAAAGCTCTACAAAAATTAAATAAACAGGTTCAATTTGAAATATAATTCATTTTTAAAACTAAAAATGATAATTGAACTAAACAAAAGTTTTTAAAATTCCAATAGTACAAAGCATACTTATTAATATTAATTATTAAAAACTTCGAAACAAATTTAATAAGCTTTTGATGTATAAACTAATAGACTTAAATTGTTTAAAGCAAACTTTTAAAAGCTTTAACATATACTTATTAAAAAGCTCCAGCTTGAATTATAATCTTTTTTAGAGTTTTTTAAGCTTTTATCATTTTAGCTGTGGCCAAAATAAATTAAAATTAATAAGCTTTTGATATATAAACTAATTTTTTATCAAACTTTGGACTTAAATTTTGAATTAATTTTTAAATTTGGAATTTGAAATTTTTTTGAATTAATTTTGAGTTTTATAAGTTTTTATCATTTTAGATTTGGCCTAAACAAATAAAACTTAATAAACTTTTGATGAATAAACCAATTAAAAGTATGAAAAATTCAAATTGCTTAAGGCATACTTATTATTAAAAGCTTTAAAACAAAAAGCATCAAATAAAAAGCTATTTAACTAAACTTTAATTCATTTTTAAAAATATTTTAAACATTCTTTTATGTTAGATTGAATCAAAGTAAATAAAACGTGAAAAACTTTTAAACAATTTTTAATTAATCAATTTTTGTTAAAACTAATAAACAATTTTTAATTAATCAACAGCTTTTAATTTAATAAAAAGCTCCAATTTGAACTGTACTTTATTTTTTTAAACTTATTGAGGTTTTATGTATTTATTCATCAACAGCTTTTCAAATTAAAAATCTTTTTAAAAGCTTCTCCTTAAACTTAAATTCATTTGTAAAACTTAATAAGCTTGTGGTAAACTAATCAAACAAAACATTTGGAAACTTTAATAAATTTTGAGTTCTTAAGCTTGGTATCATTTTAGATTCAACTAGAATAAATAAAACTTTAAAACTTTTAAAATTGAAAGTGTTTAAAGCATACTTCTTACTAAAAGCGATAAATCAAATAAAATAAAAAGCTTCAACTTTAACTTTACTTCATTTTTGATGTTTTTAATTATTTTTTTTCGTTTTAGATTGGTTAAAAATAAATAAAACTTAAAAAGCTTTTAATGTATATACTAATCAATAGTTTTTTTTTAAAAAAAATGTTTTAATTACTAAAAGTTTTAAAATAATTATAATAATAAGCTTCAATTTGAACTAAAATTCATTTTTGAAACTAAGTAAGCTTTTGATGTATAATCTAATCAATAGTCATTCAAACTCAAATTATTTAAAGCATACTTAATATTGAAAGCTTTAACACACATTTGATAAAAAGTTCAAACTTTAACTATAATTCACTTTTAAGTTTTTAAGCTTTTTATCATTTTAGCTTCAGCAAAAAAAAAAACATAATAAACTTTGACGTCTGAACCAATCCACAATTTTTAAAGTTCAAATTTTTTAAATCATACGCATTATTGAAAGCTGTAACACACATTTAATATAAAACTACAACTTAAACTATAATTAATTTTTTAAACTTTTTAAGCTTTGGATGTAAACACAAATAAAGAGCTTTCCAAATTCAAATTTGAAATTTTGATTAATAGTGAGTTACTTAAGCTTTGTATCATTTTAACTTTCGCCAAAATGAATAAAAATTAATAAGCTTTTAATAAATTTTTAACTAATTAATAGTTTTTAAAATTGAATATATAAAATCATACCTATTATTACATTTAAAACAAATGTGATAAAAAGTTTAAAATTTAAAAATCTTTGGATTTTAAGCAATAGTTTTTTAAATTTAACTTGTTCAAACCAAAAGCTTTTAAAACACATTTATTAAAAAGCTTCAACTTGTATTATAATTAATTTTGAAACTTAAGAAGCTTTTGATATATAAACTTATCAACACTTTTTTCAAATTCAAATTATTTAAAGCATTCTTATTATTTAAATCTTTAAAACAAATATTAAAGAAAACTTCAATTTAAACTTTAATCCATTGTTAAAAATAAATAAGCTTTTGATGTATGTTCAAACCAGTAGTTTTTCAAACTCTAATTCTTTAATACTTATTATTAAAACCTCTAACTCACATTTAATTAAGTTTAGGTTAAAGCTTTGATTTAAACCTAAAGAAGCATAGAGCCTAAAGCTATTTTAGTTTAACAATATATCGAAAGCTTTTAAGTTGCCTTATTTATAGGTCAATTATAACATTCAACACAGAATGTTAATTTTAACATTGGTATGATATATTAAAGCTTTTTAATAATATAAATCAAATAATAATAACGACTAAGAAATTAAATTTTTTTCAAAAACTTTTATGGAAGCTAATTCCTTTTATGGAAGGAATATATATTTAATATTACGAGTTTAAGCCCACTACAATAAAAACAAGTTGTATATACATAACATAACCATCAACTAAAACTTTAATAACTTACAGTTCTAATCATTAACTTATCATAAAAAGCTTTAGTATTTTAGTAAAATTTAAATTTCTCTATTGAAAAAATTATAATTAAAACTTCCAAATAAATTAAATAATTTGAATTAAAGTACTATTATTTTGACACATGTTTTAATGGAGCTTTTCAGATTTATGTTTAACTCAAAAGCTTGAGCTTTTATTAAGCTTTTCAATACAATTTTAATTTAAATTCATCATTATGTTAAAAGCTCAAGGCACACTATAATTAGTAAATAATGAAAATTTTAGTTAAGTTTTAACTTGTAAAAATTTTAGTGAAGTGAAACTTAAAGTTTGAGGTAAATGTTAACTAAAAGTATTACTAAATTATACCCCTTTGTTATCGAAGCTAGGTTATGGCCGTAAGTAACGAACAATTGAATTTTTTACCTTTTAATTTTAAAGTATTGAAAAAAATTCGTTATTTTGAAGCGTTTGCGAATTTTTTCCGATTCATTAAAAATCACGCGTAGGCCTTAGTATTTACTCTCATGTATTTAATATCCTGGTAGGTGCCAATTGGTTTCGGTGCACTCAAAAAATTATAATCGAAATTGCTTTTACCATTAATTCGGAGTTCAGATTGACCATTTGACAGCTAACTGCTACAATTACAAACCATATTACATATGAGCACTATTTCGCAAATTGTCAGTTCTTCTGATAAAATCAGCCAATTTTATCTTGAAAACTCCTATAACGATATCAGGACGATTCCAGGCATTTTATCCTGGTATCAGATCGGTGATGATTTCGTTCCAGTTTGGATTGGAAGTGACGGTGGTGAATAAATCAAATGGTCCCATTTTGCAAAAATATACATTGCGTTGTTCCAGCGCTCACACATATTGCTAGGCGATCCTTTAAAGTTTGATGGAAGAATTACAGAGAGTTCAGGTGTATGTTCGTTCTGAGATCAAGTTTGCAACGAAATCGGTAAATCGTTGATATGGTTCAGTGGGTAATCTATTTCTCTTGCAAAAGAAACGGTGCTGATTGAATGTTTTTTTTGAAGTTTTGTCGATCAGGATTCGCAGTGTTCAGGGTAATTCCCTTTCTCCATAAATGATCCAAAAAGTTCATCAGATGGTCTCTGCAGCAAGTTTTTTTTATTTACACGTTTGATAGATTAATTTATTGGTTGTAAGTCGCTTTAGTATGATTTGTAGCTCACCTAAAAAACCATTAACTGCACACTTCCTTTAAAACTATTAGTGAACTAAAAAAAAACTTGACGAATAGTGAACTAACCAACAAAAATATCACCTAAATTAACAATTGAGCTTCCAATCACCCTCTATATTGCATTTATTGTAATTTTTTTCAATTCGTGCAATTTATGGATTATTCCGATAAGAACTAATTTACAAATACAAAAATCCTTTTTCATTTTTTTTGTTGGTCGATTATCACAACATTACCATCTCTTGCACATAAAATACAATAAATTATGACCAGGATACATATAATCCATTATACATATCTACATATATACGATATGCGGTGGAATTAAAATTATATATGTAATATGTATTACTACTATTACATATACGTTCATCATAATAATAAAAGTCACATGCAATGTTGTTAGGAATTGAAAGCTTCACATAAAGTATTTGAGTGGAGTTTTTTTTTAGTTTGCACGTATCTTTGAACAGAACTTTGTATTTCCTGGGCTTATATATAACATATTTTGTTTTTATGTATTAACGACAAGTGCGATATCACACGCAATTTTCATATATTCATCCCCTAACTATGTATGGATAAACAAAAATGTCTTAATGACATAAACACACACACACACATGTACATACACAAGGAGAGTAATGTTTCCTGGCACTTTATATTGTGTACTTGATTTAAAATTACAGTCAAGTAGTAAAAATGTGGATTAACGCAGTCGAAAGAATAAACATCGATTTTTTGCATCATCAACTCGATAACCTATTTTACGTCGACACATTTTCCCTATATAATAAACTCGTCAAATATCCATCATATATAGCTATACATCACAAACTTAAATTATAATTTAATTATAGAGCTTTATGGTTAAAGTCAATATCGTTGTAAAAAGTCTTAAAAAACAACTTACAATTATTATAAATGTTTGAGGCGGTGTCGATAAGTTTAGTTCTTTCTTAAGTTTTTACATTTTTTTTTCAATGCGTGACAAATATCGATTTGTGAACAAATAAAACAACAAAAAACTGATAAAAGTTTTGTTTGCAGCTTTTTCCTTTTTTTATTTGTTGTCTTCGTCGTCGTCGCCGCTTATTAAATCTAGTAGAAAAAAAAGTTTTGCTGTTTTAATTGTACGTATGTATAGGCGTTGTTGTAATAAAATATAGATAACAGTGAACGAGGAATGCGGATAATGATGTCGAAACGACAAAGTTCAGTGTAATTAATTAAAAGTTGTATGTACAGATAGTTGAGATGAAGATGTTTTAAGAGTGTTTTCTATTTTATTTTGCTGCAAACACTATATTATTAAATAGTTGTGTATAATTGAGTTGTGTTCAATTGAAATCGTTAAATGATTTAAATTTAAATTCAGTTAATGGAGGGTCAGTCAGCGTATATGATACTGTACTTTTACAACCAAAAACTAAATTATGCTATAAATTGGTGCCTGTGGTTGAATGCTTCGTAAAAGATTTATTAGGAACTCGTTGCTTTGCAAGTCACTTCATGGCCAAAAAGTAGATGATTTGTGTCCGAATGCAACAATTTAGATGATCTGTTCAGAAGTGATTGGTGACTTTAATACTGCAGCTAGCAAAAATAGTACTGACATATAATTGATTATAATATAATAATATAATAATATAATAATATAATAATATAATAATATAATAATATAATAATATAATAATATAATAATATAATAATATAATAATATAATAATATAATAATATAATAATATAATAATATAATAATATAATAATATAATAATATAATAATATAATAATATAATAATATAATAATATAATAATATAATAATATAATAATATAATAATATAATAATATAATAATATAATAATATAATAATATAATAATATAATAATATAATAATATAATAATATAATAATATAATAATATAATAATATAATAATATAATAATATAATAATATAATAATATAATAATATAATAATATAATAATATAATAATATAATAATATAATAATATAATAATATAATAATATAATAATATAATAATATAATAATATAATAATATAATAATATAATAATATAATAATATAATAATATAATAATATAATAATATAATAATATAATAATATAATAATATAATAATATAATAATATAATAATATAATAATATAATAATATAATAATATAATAATATAATAATATAATAATACAATAATATAATAATATAATAATATAATAATTAATAATATAATAATATAATAATACAATAATATAATAATATAATAATATAATATAATAATATAATAATATAATAATATAATAATATAATAATACAATAATATAATAATATAATAATATAATAATATAATAATATAATAATATAATAATATAATAATATAATAATATAATAATATAATAATATAATAATATAATAATATAATAATATAATAATATAATAATATAATAATATAATAATATAATAATATAATAATATAATAATATAATAATATAATAATATAATAATATAATAATATAATAATATAATAATATATAATAATATAATAATATAATAATATAATAATATAATAATATAATAATATAATAATATAATAATATAATAATATAATAATATAATAATATAATAATATAATAATATAATAATATAATAATATAATAATATAATAATATAATAATATAATAATATAATAATATAATAATATAATAATATAATAATATAATAATATAATAATATAATAATATAATAATATAATAATATAATAATATAATAATATAATAATATAATAATATAATAATATAATAATATAATAATATAATAATATAATAATATAATAATATAATAATATAATAATAATAATAATATAATAATATAATAATATAATAATATAATAATATAATAATATAATAATATAATAATATAATAATATAATAATATAATAATATAATAATATAATAATATAATAATATAATAATATAATAATATAATAATATAATAATATAATAATATAATAATATAATAATATAATAATATAATAATATAATAATATAATAATATAATAATATAATAATATAATAATATAATAATATAATAATATAATAATATAATAATATAATAATATAATAATATAATAATATAATAATATAATAATATAATAATATAATAATATAATAATATAATAATATAATAATATAATAATATAATAATATAATAATATAATAATATAATAATATAATAATATAATAATATAATAATATAATAATATAATAATATAATAATATAATAATATAATAATATAATAATATAATAATATAATAATATAATAATATAATAATATAATAATATATAATAATATAATAATATAATAATATAATAATATAATAATATAATAATATAATAATATAAAAATATAATAATATAATAATATAATAATATAATAATATAATAATATAATAATATAATAATATAATAATATAATAATATAATAATAATAATATAATAATATAATAATATAATAATATAATAATATATAATATATATAATAATATAATAATATAATAATATAATAATATAATAATATAATAATATAATAATATAATAATATAATAATATAATAATATAATAATATAATAATATAATATATATAATATAATAATATAATAATAAATAATATAATAATATAATAATATAATAATAATATAATAATATAATAATATAATAATATAATAATATAATAATATAATAATATAATAATATAATAATATAATAATATAATAATATAATAATATAATAATATAATAATATAATAATATAATAATATAATAATATAATAATATAATAATAAATAATATAATAATATAATAATATAATAATATAATAATATAATAATATAATAATATAATAATATAATAATATAATAATATAATAATATAATAATATAATAATATAATAATATAATAATATAATAATATAATAATATAATAATATAATAATATAATAATATAATAATATAATAATATAATAATATCATAATATAATAATATAATAATATAATAATATAATAATATAATAATATAATAATATAATAATATAATAATATAATAATATAATAATATAATAATATAATAATATAATAATATAATAATATAATAATATAATAATATAATAATATAATAATATAATAATATAATAATATAATAATATAATAATATAATAATATAATAATATAATAATATAATAATATAATAATATAATAATAAATAATATAATTAATATAATAATATAATAATATAATAATATAATAATATAATAATATAATAATATAATAATATAATATATAATATATAATAATATAATAATATAATAAATAATATAATAATATAATAATATAATAATATAATAATATAATAATATAATAATATAATAATATAATAATATAATAATATAATAATATAATAATATAATAATATAATAATATAATAATATAATAATATAATAATATAATAATATAATAATATAATAATATAATAATATAATAATATAATAATATAATAATATAATAATAATAATATAATAATATAATAATATAATAATATAATAATATAATAATATAATAATATAATAATATAATAATATAATAATATAATAATATAATAATATATAATATAATAATATAATAATATAATAATATAATAATATAATAATATAATAATATAATAATATAATAATATAATAATATAATAATATAATAATATAAATAATATAATAATATAATAATATAATAATATAATAATATAATAATATAATAATATAATAATATAATAATATAATAATAATAATATAATAATATAATAATATAATAATATAATAATATAATAATATAATAATATAATAATATAATAATATAATAATATAATAATATAATAATATAATAATATAATAATATAATAATTAATATATAATATAATAATATAATAATATAATAATATATAATAATATAATAATATATAATATATAATAATATAAATAATATAATAATATAATAATATAATAATATAATAATATAATAATATAATAATATAATAATATAATAATATAATAATATAATAATATAATAATATAATAATATAATAATATAATAATATAATAATATAATAATATAATAATATAATAATATAATAATATAATAATATAATAATATAATAATATAATAATATAATAATATAATAATATAATAATATAATAATATAATAATATAATAATATAATAATATAATAATATAATAATATAATAATATAATAATATAATAATATAATAATATAATATATAATATAATAATATAATAATATAATAATATAATAATATAATAATATAATAATATAATAATATAATAATATAATAATATAATAATATAATAATATAATAATATAATAATATAATAATATAATAATATAATAATATAATAATATAATAATATAATAATATAATAATATAATAATATAATAATATAATAATATAATAATATAATAATATAATAATATAATAATATAATAATATAATAATATAATAATATAATAATATAATAATATAATAATATAATAATATAATAATATAATAATATAATAATATAATAATATAATAATATAAATAATATATAATATAATAATATAATAATATAATAATATAATAATATAATAATATAATAATATAATAATATAATAATATAATAATATAATAATATAATAATATAATATATAATAATATAATAATATAATAATATAATAATATAATAATATAATAATATAATAATATAATAATATAATAATATAATAATATAATAATATAATAATATAATAATATAATAATATAATAATATAATAATATAATAATATAATAATATAATAATATAATAATATAATAATATAATATATAATAATATATAATATAATAATATAATAATATAATAATATAATAATATAATAATATAATAATATAATATAATAATATAATAATATAATAATATAATAATATAATATATAATAATATAATAATATAATAATATAATAATATAATAATATAATAATATAATATATAATAATATAATATATAATAATATAATAATATAATAATATAATAATATAATAAATATAATAATATAATAATATAATAATATAATAATATAATAATATAATAATATAATAATATAATAATATAATAATATAATAATATAATAATATAATAATATAATAATATAATAATATAATAATATAATAATATAATAATATAATATTATAATAATAAAATAATATAATAATAATAATATAATAATATAATAATATAATAATATAATAATATAATAATATAATAATATAATAATATAATAAATAAAATATAATAATATAATAATATATAATAATATAATAATATATTAATATAATAATATAATAATATAATAATATAATAATATAATAATATAATAATATAATAATATAATAATATAATAATATAATAATATATAATATAATAATATAATAATATAATAATATAATAATATAATAATATAATAATATAATAATATAATAATATAATAATATAATAATATAATAATATAATAATATAATAATATAATAATATAATAATATAATAATATAATAATATAATAATATAATAATATAATAATATAATAATATAATAATATAATAATATAATAATATAATAATATAATAATATAATAATATAATAATATAATACTATAATAATATAATAATATAATAATATAATAATATAATAAAATATAATATAATAATATAATAATATAATAATATAATAATATAATAATATAATAATATAATAATATAATAATATAATAATATAATAATATAATAATATAATAATATAATAATATAATAATATAATAATAATAATATAATAATATAATAATATAATAATATAATAATATAATAATATAATAATATAATAATATAATAATATAATAATATAATTAATATAATAATATAATAATATAATAATATAATATAATAATATAATAATATAATAATATAATAATATAATAATATAATAATATAATAATATATAATAATATAATAATATAATAATATAATAATATAATAATATAATAATATAATAATATAATAATATAATAATATAATAATATAATAATATAAATAATATAATAATATAATAATATAATAATATAATAATATAATAATATAATAATATAATAATATAATTAATATAATAATATAATAATATATAATAATATAATAATATAATAATATAATAATATAATAATATATAATATAATAATATAATAATATAATAATATAATAATATAATAATATAATAATATAATAATATAATAATATAATAATATAATAATATATAATATAATAATATAATAATATAATAAATATAATAATATAATAATATAATATAATAATAATATATAATATAATAATATAATAATATAATAATATAATAATATAATAATATAATAATATAATAATATAATAATATAATAATATAATAATATAATAATATAATAATATAATAATATAATAATATAATAATATAATAATATAATAATATAATAATATAATAATATAATAATATAATAATATAATAATATAATAATATAATAAATAATAATATAATAATATAATAATATAATAATATAATAATATAATAATATAATAATATAATAATATAATAATATAATAATATAATAATATAATAATATAATAATATAATAATATAATAATATAATAATATAATAATATAATAATATAATAATATAATAATATAATAATATAATAATATAATAATATAATAATATAATAATATAATAATATAATAATATAATAATATAATAATATAATAATATAATAATATAATAATATAATAATATAATAATATAATAATATAATAATATAATAATATAATAATATAATAATATAATAATATAATAATATAATAATATAATAATATAATAATATAATAATATAATAATATAATAATATAATAATATAATAATATAATAATATAATAATATAATAATATAATAATATAATAATATAAATAATATAATAATATAATAATATAATAATATAATAATATAATAATATAATAATATAATAATATAATAATATAATAATATAATAATATAATAATATAATAATATAATAATATAATAATATAATAATATAATAATATAATAATATAATAATATAATAATATAATAATATAATATATAATAATATAATAATATAATAATATAATAATATAATAATATAATAATATAATAATATAATAATAAATAATATAATAATATAATAATATAATAATATAATATAATAATATAATATAATAATATAATAATATAATAATATAATAATATAATAAATATAATATAATAATATAATAATATAATAATATAATTATATAATAATATAATAATATAATAATATAATAATATAATAATATAATAATATAATAATATAATATTATAATAATATAATTAATATAATAATATAATAATATAATAATATAATAATATAATAATATAATAATATAATAATATAATAATATAATAATATAATAATATAATAATATATATAATATAATAATATAATAATATAATAATGTTAATAATATTATAATATAATAATATAATAATATAATAATATAATAAGTATAATAATATAATAATATAATAATATAATAATATAATAATATAATAATATAATAATATAATAATATAATAATATAATAATATAATATATATAATAATATAATAATATAATAATATAATAATATAATAATATAAATAATATAATAATATAATAATATAATAATATAATAATATAATAATATAATAATATAATAATATAATAATATATA
>CAUVYK010000020.1:0-36959 GCA_963556175.1 Tipula confusa
ATTTCATTCATTTTGGGAAATAAAGATATTTTCTAATTTGATCATAGTTTTCTATAATCCCACTATGATCGTTTTAACGATGTTCTGTACCGAGCAATTGGCGCAGTGGTTAAAGCTGCGGTGTTTGGGACGGGAGGTACCGGGTTCGAATCCCAATGGGGGAGGGTTGCAAAAGGGATTTTTCATCACTTGATTACGATCGGTGATGACGATGAACACAACTATGACCCCCCGTTGGAGTGCAGAGTCTATGGGCCGAACCATCGTCCATGTCAGTACAGGCTGGCTTGGAGCAATGCATTGCGCAGATGGGGATATTCAACAATCGCGAACCTGTATTCGTGCGTCCTCGATTTGGCCCTCGTTGGCGTAAAGTAAGGACGTTAAAATAACCGCGAAAGAGTTGGGTGAGCTTCGGCCCCAGAACAAGATTGTAGGGATTAAAAATTAAAAAAAAAAAAAAACGATGTTCTGTTATAATTTTTTCTAATTGAGCATCTTTTTTTTTATATCGTTGAGAAATTCTGAAGATCTAACAAAAGTTGGATTTGTATTTTTTGTCCGTCTATATTCTTGGTATATTTTTGTATCGGCTTTTGAATTGGTCAATAATGTTGATTTTGCACATATTTACATGTTAATTTTTTGTTTAAGGAAAACTCTTTCATAAGTTCGGTAGTTAATTTTATGGTTCCTATTTAATTGGGTTTTTGTGCAGTGATTCGTTTTTGTCATCAATTAGGACTTCACTTTTGATCATAGGTTGAGTGAGCGTACCTGATAAGTAATATACAAGTTGTTGATCGAAATGATTTATTGGGTTTTTCGTGATTGGTATTGGTACATCGGTGGTTGATTCTAATGTGTCATTGCTATAAGCCGTATTCATTGGATACTAATGCTATTTAACAAAACCCGCTCTATTACAAGTCGTCCTCTAACTTTCGTTGACAAAAATAAACAAAACCTATGTACACAATTGAGTGGTTTGGAGCTATCAAAATCTATATAAAAAATGTTTAATTTCCATATTTTTACTACCACTATTTAACATTTTTATCTCAAATTTACGCATACTAATGCGTATAGATAATTAAGTATTTTTAAGTATCTTAATTTTTTAAAAAGAGCCAAATTGTATTGTATTTATTATTATTATTATTTTTAATCCTACAATCTTTTCTGGGACCGAAGCTCACCCAACTCTTTCACGGTTATTTTAACGTTCTACTTTACGCCAACGAGAGCCAAATCAACGAGAGGACGCACGAATACAGGTTCGCGATTTTGAATATCCATCTGTGCAATGTATTTCTCCATGTCAGCCACTACTGACATGGACGACGGTTCGGCACATGGATTCTGCACTACAACAAGGGATCATAGTTGTGTTCATCGTCAATACCGATCGTAATCAGGTAATGAAAACTGCATTTTGCAACCCTCCCCCGTTGGGATTAGAACCTGGTTACTCCCGAGCACCGCAGCTTCAACCACTGCGCCAATTGCTCGGTATTGTATTTATTTGTATTGTGAAATTATTTGTTTGTATTGTGAATGTTTTTTCTATTTTCAGCATTAGTAGTATGCAATGAATACGGCTAATCATATACACATGGGAGTTATATTTTAAAAGTTTGATAGTTTTATTTAAATTTTTAACTAAATGTAGACTTAAAAATAAACCACGAGGATATTCCATCGAACATTTTTGTACTTTATTTGTCTTGTTTCATCCAACAAAGATTCCAACACAGTTGCATTACTTTCTACATTTGCTTGTATACTTAAAGGTTATAAACGGTTAATTTGATCTAAACACTCCAAACATTGGTGTTAACCAACATCCCATAGATTTCCATAGATTTTTTTGGTTTGTTTAAAAAAGTCATGCACTGAAGGGTTACATTTTTTTTTTGTCAATTATTACGCTCTTTTGTTTTGTAGTATGCGAACGTTATTTTGTTTTGTACACTATATTCGCTATCATATACCGACACTTACAATACGAACGCAGTGTTAAAATACGATACATTAGTATGCGATGAATACGGCTTGTATCAAAAACGTCTCTATAGAAAGACCAACTATTCAAAAATTTAAAGGGACAAAGCGCCTCTTTGATGTAGTATTGGTTGTGTACAGATATAGCGTAAAACAAAAACAAAAAAATATTTTTACTAACACTCATATAGTTAGTTTTTTTATGATATTTTTGCTTTGTTATTTGTTCTGGTACCAATACTACTTTATTGAGGCGAATATATAGTAGTATTAGTGTACGAAAAAATGAGTTGGTCTTTCTATAGAGACGTTTTTGCTTGTATAATAGAAAGGGTTTTGGCACTAACACACTCAATTGTGTACATAGGTTTTGTTTATCTTTATCAACAGAAGTTAGAAGATGGCTTGTTTGAGAGGGTTTTGTACGCAATACAAAATTTTATTTTGTTTTGTTATATTTGACTGTGATTGCATTTTATATAAGTTTTTTACACTTATACAAATTTCGAAGTGTACCGTTTGTTTTAGTGTATCTGTTTACGAAACTTACAGCACGGCTTGTATAAACACTTGTGTTGGTTTTAATTGTACAAATATTACAATCAAAAAGTGGGATAACGTATTATACTTATTTAGAATATTCATTCAGCAAAACTGTATGACATGAAAAAGAGAAGATATCATAGAAGATAATATACGATCCTTCCATTCTCGGGTGTTACTTCCATGCTACTGATCAAAAATATAACCTAAAAATTGTATATAGGTATGATTCGTAATAGATTTACTCCTCTGTTATAGTTCTATGTGGATTAACATTTTTAATATTATTTAAGTATTTAGAAAATGAGCTCGCTGCGGTTCACCACAGTTGTTGTTATGACTAACATTTTTTCCTATTATCAACACTATCTGTCAAAGATTCAGGAAGAATCTATGCTTTCATATAATTTTGAATATAATTTGTACTTAGATGCATTTTAATTATCTATACCAGTAACTGTACGAAAGGAACATTTAATATATACATACTAGTAAAATCCTTGAAATTAGTATGTATCTTTTATTTATCTGCATCTGTTCTAGTCATTTTACAACATTTGTATGCCAAAAGTTAATATCAAGGTGATAAAAAACCTAGCTTATAATATATTATACAAAAATCAATCTTCATAATCTTTCGAATGTTAAAAAATGGTATCAAATACATAGGTTTACTAGGTATGTATGTATGTCATACAAATCATACGGATATTAAGGTTATTGCCACTAAAAACAAACAAAAAAAAACACCGCAAAAGTTTCTAAAATTCTTGTTTCATTATCGAAGGTTAAAAGTTGGTTTTCCAAATGTTTAAACCAATCAATCATTATTTATATAATAAATTTACATTCTTATTCTACTTTGAATTTAATTATTTGCATGGCTTATTTTAAAAACCAATGAATTGTCACAATTTTGGAAGGCAACATAATAAAAAATTACAAAAACTGTAAAATCGATAGCAGAAGTACGATCTTGTTAAACCAGTAACGATATTTTTTTTAATATTTATTGTATTAGAACATTAGAATTTTTATAAGAACTAGCTTTTAACGATTACTACATTTCTTAGTAGTTTTATAAATTCACGTAATAATAATTACTTACATAATAAGGTAGATATTTAGCGATAAATGAGCGCGTAATAATTATTTGTATCCGCGAGTACTGTAATTTCTTTTATTATTGTTTAACATTAGATCATAATAATGAATTATATAAAATTGTAAAAGCCCCTGTGGCTGAGGGGTACCCGCATGCCTCATAAAGTTTTTTTACGGGGATTGTTGGTCCAGAAACAAGGAGTCTAAAACTAAATATATGATCACAGGTTTTGGAGACCAAGCAATCGATTTTAGTAGTGGTAATCACACATTTGCAGTTCTGCCGCTGTCAACCATGCTAACACCCTACATTCACTGCTAAAATTGAAATACCTTGCAAATACTAACAAACTGAAGTTGTACATGGTGTTGATCATATCCGTTTTGATAAATGGATGTGAGATGGGACTGTGATTACTTAAAGAGTTCTCTTCAACCACGAGAACGGGATTTGATAAAAATTCCTGATGTCATACATGAAATAACAGAACAGCGAGTTACGCTGGCTATGTCGTGAGCTGATCCTAAAAGGATGGTGCAGCGATTTTTGAGAAGAAATTTTCTCCATTTGTAATGTACAGAAGCCGCTGTCGATGACGATGGCTCCTTCGGATAGAGAACGTCTTGTCTTATTCTGGTTATCTAGAACAATATGAAGAGTATGATTGGGATCGAAACCAATTAAGGGTGCTTTAAGGATGCATACCTGCTTTTCCTACCAGTTTTACCAAGAAAGCTAATTATTAAATTTAGTACGAACTACGAGAGATCATTTAATAAAAGGTTTGCTATTTTCATACATTGTTTAAATTTTTTCAATGAAACTTTCATCAAGGCTAACAATGTGTTATATAATTGCTAATTTCGGAAACAAATCGGACAAATAATTAGTTACATACAATCTACATCAATATTTGGTAATATTGGACCATTTAAATAATAAAGAAAGAACCAAAAAATAGTTTTCTAAAGTAAGGTTACATTTTTATTAGTATATGTTTAATTGCATTTCTGTTTATAAATAATTCCGAATTATACATCAATAATAATCTTGTTATTGATCCATTACTAGTTGTATAGCAAGTATAGTAATGAGTTTATATTTTGTTTAACTTTCTCTTCATGGGTACTTAATTTCAATTTATTCATACAGACCCAGTAAACCCCATATCGATTATTCGCCGAGAGCTTAAATCACTGAAGTTTTTTCTTGGTTAAGTTAAGAAATTGTTGTCTGGAGAGGCATTTATTTTTGAAAGTTAAAATATATCGTTATAGCATACAAAAACACTTCGATCAAATTTACTGGATTTATCTTTATTTTACTATAATCGTTTACTTATAATTGACTTGTTCACTTTATTGCACTGATAAAATAAGACTCTCGCTCTGCTGGAAATCGGTGCTGTTTATATACCAGTATACGGATGGTCGAGAATGTTCCATTTATTGCGGGTCGTAAATCATTTGTATTCTTGACGTTTATTTCTGTCATAATCATCATCATTATCATCGTTGTGTGTGTGTGCATTTTTCTTGAACATTCTTATACCTATAGGGTGTGGCTCTCGATTATACTTGTTTCCCCTCTATCATCGCCACGCCTAACGCTGTAAGAACATATCTCGAATTTACTAAACTTATTCATTATGGCTTTCGAACGTAGACCTCTTAACATGTTTCGTCGTAACACAAAATTGTGTCATAAAAAATACTGGCCATGACAAGATTCGAACCTGTAAACTTTATGTTCTTACACAGACGCTCTAGCCATCCGGCTATTGCCGATTGACATGTTGATGATGAGCCATAATCGTCACATTACCCCCTCCTTAATTATGTTCGTCCCAAACAGAATCATCTCTGCTTCCAGCCTTGTACCGTGCTAGCCGTTCCACATGAACAACCTTTATTTTAGTTTTGGGGCTTTGTTGAATCCGATACACGGCATCGTTGATTTGTTTGATGACTTTTTATGGTCCTTCCCAACTTTGTTATAGTTTCGGAGATTTCCTTTTTCTTCGTTAGGGATTGAATAGCCAAACCAAATCTCCTTCCACAAATCCTGGGTTGTTCGACCACAGATCGTATCGTGTTTTCATTCGATCACTGGCCTTCATTATGTTATGTCTTACTGCATCGTGAACGGTGCTCATCCTTTGCCTTAAATCTGCAACGTAATCTTTTTTGGCACCTGGTTCATTTGCTGGTGAGCCAAATTTTATATCACACGGTATTCGGAGTTCTCTGAGAGAACATAACATAATAAAGCAGGGTTGGGCGTTTTACATGTAAAAAACGTTTTCTCCATTTTACATGTAAATAACGTAAATTACAAAAGAAATACGGCTGTGAAGTTTTCCACAAATACAAAACCAACACTATTGTATATTATACAAGCCATGAAGCTTGCTTAAGTAAAACATATTATGACTACTATTTGGTGTATGTGTTAGTGAATTTGACTACAGTAAAAATCGAAACAAAAAATTATATTTCGCACTGTCCATACTCCTCTAAATTCAAAGTACATAACATTTCTACAAAAAAAACGAAACAAAAATTATATTTTGCACTGTCCATTCTGCTCTAAATTCATAGTATATAGTATAGTATATAATGAAGTAAATAATAATAACAATACTTCTCTCTCTCTCGTTAAATAATAAATTTGTTTTTTGCTTTGTCATAAAGAGCGCAACATACTGTTGTTCCATCATTCGTATTCATTTTTTATTTACATCAAAGCATATAATAAAAGTATATACAAATTATACTACGTCACAACACTTATACTTAGGTATAGTAGTCACTTTTTGGCATGAGTATCGCAACTTCATGGCTTGTATATACATTTGTGTTGGTTTTGACAAATAACAAAAACTGTATGTGTATTGGTAATTTATTTTACAGTAGACTAAAAAATTGTTATTTCACTTTGATATAAGGTAACTTGAACTATCTTTAGAAAAAAAATTATAATCTAATTAAATCTTAAAAATTTACTATTCGTATTATTCCTAACGAAAATAAATTCACTTCAACAATAAAACTAATAATAATTCGAATAACTTTCAGTAAAAGAACGAAAAATTTATGTAAATAAATACATCACAGGTTCACTGTATCAAAGATTGGCCAATTCTCAGAGTTTCTCAAGTAAGTGGCATACATGGATAGTTAGATGATGACTTGTTCTACAAAATAAAAGTAGTCCGATCTCCATACGATGGGGTTAACCCTTTTGTGGATGACTTAGTAACTTATAATTTATCAAGAAAATTTAAATAATTTATGCGTTCACTATATCAAAGATTGGCCAATTTACAGAGGTTTCTCAAGTAAGTGGCATACATGGATAGTTAGATGATGACTTGTTCTACAAAATAAAAGCAGTCCAATCTCCATACGATGGGGTTAACCTTTTGTGGATGACTTAGTAACTTATAATTTATCAAGAAAATTTAAATAATTTATGCGTTCACTGTATCAAAGATTGGCCAAATCACAGAGGTTTCTCAAGTAAGTGGCATACATGGATAGTTAGATGATGACTTGTTCTACAAAATAAAAGTAATCCGATCTCCATACGATGGGATTAACCTTTTTGTGGATGACTTGGTAACTTATAATTTATCAAGAAAATTTAAATAATTTATGCGTTCACTGTATCAAAGATTGGCCAAATCACAGAGGTTTCTCAAGTAAGTGGCATACATGGATAGTTAGATGATGACTTGTTCTACAAAATAAAAGTAATCCGATCTCCATACGATGGGATTAACCTTTTTGTGGATGACTTGGTAACTTATAATTTATCAAGAAAATTTAAATAATTTATGCGTTCACTGTATCAAAGATTGGCCAAATCACAGAGGTTTCTCAAGTAAGTGGCATACATGGATAGTTAGATGATGACTTGTTCTACAAAATAAAAGTAGTCCGATCTCCATACGATGGGGTTAACCCTTTTGTGGATGACTTGGTAACTTATAATTTATCAAGAAAATTTAAATAATTTATGCGTTCACTGTATCAAAGATTGGCCAATTTACAGAGGTTTCTCAAGTAAGTGGCATACATGGATAGTTAGATGATGACTTGTTCTACAAAATAAAAGTAGTCCGATCTCCGTACGATGGGATTAACCTTTTTGTGGATGACTTGGTAACTTATAATTTATCAAGAAAATTTAAATAATTTATGCGTTCACTGTATCAAAGATTGGCCAAATCACAGAGGTTTCTCAAGTAAGTGGCATACATGGATAGTTAGATAATGACTTGTTCTACAAAATAAAAGTAGTCCAATCTCCATACGTTGGGGTTAACCCTTTTGTGGATGACTTGGTAACTTATAATTTATCAAGAAAATTTAAATAATTTATGCGTTCACTGTATCAAAGATTGGCCAATTTACAGAGGTTTCTCAAGTAAGTGGCATACATGGATAGTTAGATGATGACTTGTTCTACAAAATAAAAGTAGTCCGATCTCCGTACGATGGGATTAACCTTTTTGTGGATGACTTGGTAACTTATAATTTATCAAGAAAATTTAAATAATTTATGCGTTCACTGTATCAAAGATTGGCCAAATCACAGAGGTTTCTCAAGTAAGTGGCATACATGGATGGTTAGATGATGACTTGTTCTACAAAATAAAAGTAGTCCGATCTCCATACGATGGGGTTAACCCTTTTGTGGATGACTTGGTAACTTATAATTTATCAAGAAAATTTAAATAATTTTCGCGTTCACTATATCAAAGATTGGCCAATTTACAGAGGTTTCTCAAGTAAGTGGCATACATGGATAGTTAGATGATGAATTGTTCTACAAAATAAAACTAGTCCGATCTCCATACAATGGGGAGGGTTAATTTTGTGGATGACTTGGTAACATAGAATTTATCAAGAAAATTTTACATAATTGATGCATTCACTGTATTAAAGATTGCCGATTCCGTTTTTTAGAAAATGTAAATAAAAATATAACGCCCCATATTCTGTCTTAAAATCCAGGCTATTTTATTTTATTACCTTGCTTTCTGTTGAATTGTATGGAAAACCCCAAAACTACATTATATTAAAATAACATAAAATATCAAATGGCAGAATACGGTCCAATACTATAATAAAAAATATAAGAATACAAGAATACTTGGTATTAGAAGGAGAAAACAATCTTACTTCTCTAACCTCGCACAATATTCATGTTTCGTTAAACATTTATTTGGGTTTTTATTCTTGTTTTGTTTCCCCTAAGTAATTTAACAGGTAATCACCAAGTTGCGCCCACATAAATAAATGTTATGCGAAGTCAGAGGTGTAAACAGAATAACATTCTGTGAATATTAGGGGTGAAAGCTAAAACTAGTTGCAAATGTAACAAATTGTGTTTTGGTTAGATTAATTCGTTTTTTCATTAGAATCTACTAATATATAGAATCGTATTTATGTGTTTTGGTTTTGAAATTGAATTGCTTGGTAGCGCTAATGCCTTAGATTTTCTTGGTATGCACTAATTTTATTGTTGCATTTCCACTCGACTCTGTATATATATAGTGCATATTATGTTTAGAGTTGATAGAACTCGACTCTACAAATTTGTTAAGACGAATGGGGATAGCTACGATTCTGTATATGTCTCGACTCTGTATATAGTGAAAACTTAACCTGGGCCCAACCTTGGTTGAAGCTAGTATATGCTTATTAATAGTTCGATTTTGGTTATATAACTGTTGTCCCTTCGTTATATTTAGTACGAGTATATTTTGCAATCGAAACATATAAATATATGAATGGGAAGTACAGTAAATATAGAGAACGTTACTCTTATATGTAATTCCAAGGAATAATTTTTTTTACAAAATAAAAGTAGTCCGATTTCCATACTATCGATTCGTTCACTATATCAAAGGTTGGCCGTTACAAATCAAAAGACGATTTAGATCAGCGAATTGCTCTGCGAAAGCAAGCTCTTGAATCAGTAATGGTTTGGGCCGCGGTGACTGCAACGGACTTAAACCCAATGAATTATTTCTGCATGCGGTCCATTCTGCAGACTAAAGTATTAACTAACAAATATGAGACGGTCGACGCCTTAAATATTGCTCTTCGCCGAGAATAGGCCAAAATTACATCACACAACGTACGTGTATCGTGTGAAGCCTGTAGGACAGACTCGATGCTATTATCCGCGCTTAAGGTGACTACATCGAATAATAACATATTTTTTGATAAATTTGAAAGGTTTTTCGATATTCTGAAGATTTGAAATGAAAAAAATGAAAATTTACAAATTTATTATTTTTAGTATTTTTAGTTGATTACACTTCGAGTGCCGACCCGTATTAAGTGCTGTATATTATATATTTAATTATTTACCTAGTATTTTATTTCAAACACCTCTACCGTGTGGACTAGACGCTGTTTGACCCCGCATCTACAAATGAAAATACGATTAATGACAATTTTGGTCCGCGAGTGATTTTTTATTTCCCACCTGCCCGCCGGCGAGCCGGTTAGGGATTTCCTCTCTCCGCCACCTGAGGAAGCGCCTGATGGGAGGTCTCTAACTCCACACAGGTGTGTGTGTGTGTGTGTGTGTGTGTGTGTGTGTGTTTGTGTTTGTGTGTGATTTTTTTTGATATATATCTTTAAGTATGTATGCGACTGCGGTTTGTCTATTTTGATATTTATGGTTATTGGTTGACATACTAATTTTATTTTTTTGTGTAAAACAAAATTCCGGGATTGACACGAGCCTGGTCTGTTGTTGCGGTAGAAATTTTTTTAAGATCATCATATATTTCCCAGTGTTATTCGGTCTCTTAATAATGGCGGCGTAGTGCTTTAGTGACTGATTGTAATTTTTAATCGCTTTAATATATAAATTATCTGTATCTAATTTAATAATTTGTTGAATATCGGATATTTGAATCTTATAATTTATATTATTAAATGACTGTACATCCGCTATTGCTATCCCATATTTACTAACAATTTTACTGACAACTAATTTACTTCCACAATCTGAGCATGTTAAAGAGCCAAAGGAAATTGATTGCTCGACATTACGCAATGTGTTTTCATCTACTGAAAAAATATCATAAGGTAGGTAGCAGTTGTGAGTGTTTCGAATTCTAACCGTCTCTTTTTCGGTACATTTTTGATAAACGAGATTGGTTTCGGAACCAGTTTATCAATTAGATAAGTTATTTGACACTCTGCATCTAAGTGTGTGGTATTTGCAAAATTTTGTACACAGTTTATTCCGCTGAACACATCGAATAATATATTTGTACGGAAGTCATATAAATCAGAGCCCAGATATCAGTACCCATGCTTATAAAAATTTGGGCGAGTGAATCAAATCCACACGTGTTAGTCACCGAAATAATCTCTTCACCATACAACTTTGAAAACCCATTTTTAAGTACTGGTATTTTTTGTACATCAAATCCTTTTAAATGAACATTGGTTTTGTCTTCAGTCTCAAACAATTGTCGATTTGAATGTCTAATTAAAACATTTTTACCAAAATGCTTTGGTAACTTATTAAGTAGCCTAGGTTTTTTGTTCCATTGTTCTTCTTGACACATATTATCGATGTTTATTTTTGAAGTTTTTGATGTTGGTTTAAGTGGTTCTGGCATTTTAATAGATTTTAGTTTTTGTTCACACCTCTGCTATAAAATGTTAACTACTCGTCCTATTTTCATTTTTTTATTTAACAAATAATGGTTTTTTACGGCATGAAACCAATTTTCTACGATGGCGTTTGAAATATTTCCTTTGACGCCATACATGTTTGAAAAAAAATTGGCCCATAATATCACGTAAGCCATATATTTTTTAATTAAAAATTGAACAAAATCGTCGCAGTAAAAATCATTCGGTTTTGTACCACGCGCTTTTAAAATTTCCGCTTGAACTAGATAAATCAACTGATATTTAACATAAAATGGATTTGCGCAGTCTTCTGGCCAAATATTTATATAGGAATTAACTATTTCTTCCGGTTTACAACCCTCAAACTCAGCATATTGTTTATTATATAAATCTCCTAGTGCTTCAGTAAACTTTTTATATGCTAGTTTGCTGCATTTGGTTATTTTAGGTGAGCACATTATTAAACAAAATTGTTTGAATAGCTCATCTAAGCAGTTTACTGAATTAGTGCTTAGCATGGCACAAAAAAAATCTAAAATTAAATTACGGTGGTGGGTTTTTATTTTAAAATTTTTTTTTTAATCTGGACCCTGATAATATTCACAAAGTGTGAACAACAAATAAATATGGGAGTAATGTTTAAGGTAAATTTGGTACGATTTTCTATACACTTAAAATTTGCTTGGATATATTGGGTCGTGTTCATTCCATTGAAAATATTATTGATTGCATTAATAAGAGCCCAAGACCAATCAACTACAAAATACATACCTGTTTATTTTATTAACTGAAGTTCTTTTTTGACGTCCATTAGAAATTTGCTTATAGTATAAGCATCGTGTTGGCATGAAATGAGTTCTGCTAGTTGCAGTCACCGCGGCCCAAACCATTACTGATTCAAGCGCTTGCTTTCGCAGAGCAATTCGTTGATCTAAATCGTCTTTTGATTTGTAACGGCCAAACTTTGATATAGTGAACGAATCAATTATTTAAATTTTCTTGATTAGTTTAAGTTACCAAGTTATCCACACAAGTCTTAATTCTATCGTATGGAAATCGGACTACTTTTATTTTGTAAAAAAAATTCTTCCTTGGAATTGCATATAAGAGAAACGTTCTCTATATTTACTGTACTTCCCATTCATATATTTATATGTTTCGATTGCAAAATATACTCGTACTAAATATAACGAAGGGACAACAGTTATATAACCAAAATCGAACTATTAATAAGCATATACTAGCTTCAACCTAGGTTGGGCCCAGGTTAAGTTTTCACTATATACAGAGTCGAGACATATACAGAATCGTAGCTATCCCCATTCGTCTTAACAAATTTGTAGAGTCGAGTTCTATCAACTCTAAACATAATATGCACTATATATACAGAGTCGAGTGGAAATGCAACAATAAAATTAGTGCATACCAAGAAAATCTAAGGCATTAGCGCTACCAAGCAATTCAATTTCAAAACCAAAACACATAAATACGATTCTATATATTAGTAGATTCTAATGAAAAAACGAATTAATCTAACCAAAACACAATTTGTTACATTTGCAACTAGTTTTAGCTTTCACCCCTAATATTCACAGAATGTTATTCTGTTTACACCTCTGACTTCGCATAACATTTATTTATGTGGGCGCAACTTGGTGATTACCTGTTAAATTACTTAGGGGAAACAAAACAAGAATAAAAACCCAAATAAATGTTTAACGAAACATGAATATTGTGCGAGGTTAGCGAAGTAAGATTGTTTTCTCCTTCTAATAACAAGTATTCTTGTATTCTTATATTTTTTATTATAGTATTGGACCGTATTCGGCCATTTGATATTTTATGTTATTTTAATATAATGTAGTTTTGGGGTTTTCCATACAATTCAACAGAAAGCAAGGTAATAAAATAAAATAGCCTGGATTTTAAGACAGAATATGGGGCGTTTTATTTTTATTTACATTTTCTAAAAAACGAAATCGGCAATCTTTAATACAGTGAATGCATCAATTATGTAAAATTTTCTTGATAAATTCTAAGTTACCAAGTCATCCACAAAATTAACCCTCCCCATTGTATGGAGATCGGACTAGTTTTATTTTGTAGAACAATTCATCATCTAACTATCCATGTATGCCACTTACTTAAGAAACCTCTGTGATTTGGCCAATCTTTGATACAGTGAACGCATAAATTATTTAAATTTTCTTGATAAATTATAAGTTACTAGGTCATCCACAAAAGAGTTAACCCCATCGTATGGAGATCGGACTACTTTTATTTTGTAGAACAAGTCATCATCTAACTATCCATGTATGCCACTTACTTGAGAAACCTCTGTAAATTGGCCAATCTTTGATATAGTGAACGCATATATTAAAAGGGTTAACCCCATCGTATGGAGATCGGACTACTTTTATTTTGTAGAACAAGTCATCATCTAACTATCCATGTATGCCACTTACTTGAGAAACCTCTGTGATTTGGCCAATCTTTGATACAGTGAACGCATAAATTATTTAAATTTTCTTGATAAATTACAAGTTACCAAGTCATCCACAAAAGGGTTAATCCCATCGTATGGAGATCGGACTACTTTTATTTTGTAGAACAAGTCATCATCTAACTATCCATGTATGTCACTTACTTTAGAAACCTCTGTAAATTGGCCAATCTTTGATATAGTGAACGCATAAATTATTTAAATTTTCTTGATAAATTATATGTTATCAAGTCATCCACAAAAGGGTTAGCCCCATCGTATGGAGATCGGACTACTTTTATTTTGTAGAACAAGTCATCATCTAACTATCCATTGTGCCACTTACTTGAGAAACCTCTGTGATTTGGCCAATCTTTTATAAAGTGAACGCATTAATTATTTAAATTTTCCTGATAAATTATATGTTACCAAGTCATCCACAAAAGGGTTAACCCCATTGTATGGAGATCGGACTACTTTTATTTTGTAGAACAAGTTATCATCTAACTATCCATGTATGCCACTTACTTGAGAAACCTCTGTAAATTGGCCAATCTTTGATATAGTGAACGCATAAATTATTTAAATTGTCTTGATAAATTATAAGTTACTAAGTCATCCACAAAAGGTTAACCCCATCGTATGGAGATCGGACTACTTTTATTTTGTAGAACAAGTTATCATCTAACTATCCATGTATGCCACTTATTTGAGAAACCTCTGTGATTTGGCCAATCTTTGATACAGTGAACGCATAAATTATTTAAATTTTCTTGATAAATTATAAGTTACCAAGTCATTCACAAAAGAGTTAGCCCCATCGTATGGAGATTTGACTACTTTTATTTTGTAGAACAAGTTATCATCTAACTATCCATGTATGCCACTTACTTGAGAAACCTCTGTAAATTGGCCAATCTTTGATATAGTGAACGCATAAATTATTTAAATTGTCTTGATAAATTATAAGTTACTAAGTCATCCACAAAAGGTTAACCCCATCGTATGGAGATCGGACTACTTTTATTTTGTAGAACAAGTTATCATCTAACTATCCATGTATGCCACTTATTTGAGAAACCTCTGTGATTTGGCCAATCTTTGATACAGTGAACGCATAAATTATTTAAATTTTCTTGATAAATTATAAGTTACCAAGTCATTCACAAAAGAGTTAGCCCCATCGTATGGAGATTTGACTACTTTTATTTTGTAGAACAAGTCATCATCTAACTATCCATGTATGCCACTTACTTAAAAAACTTCTGTGATTTGGCCAATCTTTGATACAGTGAACGCATAAATTATTTAAATTTTCTTGATAAATTATAAGTTACCAAGTCATCCACAAAAGGGTTAACCCCATCATATGGAGATCGGTTTACTTTTATTTTGTAGAACAAGTCATCATCTAACTATTTATGTATACCACTTACTTGAGAAACCTCTGTGATTTGGCCAATCTTTGATACAGTGAACGCATAAATTAAATTTTCTTGATAAATTATAAGTTACCAAGTCATCCACAAAAGGGTTAACCCCATCGTATGGAGATCAGATTACTTTTATTTTGTAGAACAAGTCATCATCTAACTATCCATGTATGCCACTTACTTGAAAAACCTCTGTAAATTGGCCAATCTTTGATATAGTGAACGCATAAATTATTTAAATTTTCTTGATAAATTATAAGTTACCAAGTCATCCACAAAAGGGTTAACCCCATCGTATGGAGATCGGACTACTTTTATTTTGTAGAACAAGTCATCATCTAACTATCCATGTATTTCACTTACTTAAGAAACTTCTGTAAATTGGTCAATCTTTGATATAGTGAACGCATAAATTATTTAAATTTTCTTGATAAATTATAAGTTACCAAGTCATCCACAAAATTAACTCTCCCCATTGTATGGAGATCGGACTAGTTTTATATTGTAGACCAATTCATCATCTAACTATCCATGTATGCCACTTACTTGAGAAACCTCTGTAAATTGGCCAATCTTTGATATAGTGAACGCATAAATTATTTAAATTTTCTTGATAAATTATAAGTTACCAAGTCATCCACAAAAGAGTTAACCCCATCATATGGAGATCGGACTACTTTTATTTTGTAGAACAAATTATCATCTAACTATCCATGTATGCCACTTACTTGAGAAACCTCTGTGATTTGGCCAATCTTTGATACAGTGAACGCATAAATTATTTAAATTTTCTTGATAAATTATAAGTTACCAAGTCATTCACAAAAAGGGTTAATCCCATCGTATGGAGATTGGATTACTTTTATTGTGTAGAACAAGTCATCATCTAACTATCCATGTATGCCACTTACTTGAGAAACCTCTGTGATTTGGTCAATCTTTGATACAGTGAACGCATAAATTATTTAAATTTTCTTGATAAATTATAAGTTACCAAGTCATCCACAAAAGGGTTAACCCCAACGTATGGAGATCGGACTACTTTTATTTTGTAGAACAAGTCATCATCTAACTATCCATGTATGCCACTTACTTGAGAAACCTCTGTAAATTGGCCAATCTTTGATATAGTGAACGCATAAATTATTTAAATTTTCTTGATAAATTATAAGTTACCAAGTCATTCACAAAAGAGTTAGCCCCATCGTATGGAGATTTGACTACTTTTATTTTGTAGAACAAGTCATCATCTAACTATCCATGTATGCCACTTACTTAAAAAACTTCTGTGATTTGGCCAATCTTTGATACAGTGAACGCATAAATTATTTAAATTTTCTTGATAAATTATAAGTTACCAAGTCATCCACAAAAGGGTTAACCCCATCATATGGAGATCGGACTACTTTTATTTTGTAGAACAAGTCATCATCTAACTATTTATGTATACCACTTACTTGAGAAACCTCTGTGATTTGGCCAATCTTTGATACAGTGAACGCATAAATTAAATTTTCTTGATAAATTATAAGTTACCAAGTCATCCACAAAAGGGTTAACCCCATCGTATGGAGATCAGATTACTTTTATTTTGTAGAACAAGTCATCATCTAACTATCCATGTATACCACTTACTTGAAAAACCTCTGTAAATTGGCCAATCTTTGATATAGTGAACGCATAAATTATTTAAATTTTCTTGATAAATTATAAGTTACCAAGTCATCCACAAAAGGGTTAACCCCATCGTATGGAGATCGGACTACTTTTATTTTGTAGAACAAGTCATCATCTAACTATCCATGTATTTCACTTACTTAAGAAACTTCTGTAAATTGGTCAATCTTTGATATAGTGAACGCATAAATTATTTAAATTTTCTTGATAAATTATAAGTTACCAAGTCATCCACAAAATTAACTCTCCCCATTGTATGGAGATCGGACTAGTTTTATATTGTAGACCAATTCATCATCTAACTATCCATGTATGCCACTTACTTGAGAAACCTCTGTAAATTGGCCAATCTTTGATATAGTGAACGCATAAATTATTTAAATTTTCTTGATAAATTATAAGTTACCAAGTCATCCACAAAAGAGTTAACCCCATCATATGGAGATCGGACTACTTTTATTTTGTAGAACAAATCATCATCTAACTATCCATGTATGCCACTTACTTGAGAAACCTCTGTGATTTGGCCAATCTTTGATACAGTGAACGCATAAATTATTTAAATTTTCTTGATAAATTATAAGTTACCAAGTCATTCACAAAAAGGGTTAATCCCATCGTATGGAGATTGGATTACTTTTATTGTGTAGAACAAGTCATCATCTAACTATCCATGTATGCCACTTACTTGAGAAACCTCTGTGATTTGGTCAATCTTTGATACAGTGAACGCATAAATTATTTAAATTTTCTTGATAAATTATAAGTTACCAAGTCATCCACAAAAGGGTTAACCCCAACGTATGGAGATCGGACTACTTTTATTTTGTAGAACAAGTCATCATCTAACTATCCATGTATGCCACTTACTTGAGAAACCTCTGTAAATTGGCCAATCTTTGATATAGTGAACGCATAAATTATTTAAATTTTCTTGATAAATTATAAGTTACCAAGTCATCTACAAAAGGGTTAACGCCATCGTATGGAGATCGGTTTACTTTTATTTTGTAGAACAATTCATCATCTATCTATCCATGTATGCCACTTACTTGAGAAATCTCTGTGATTTGGCCAATCTTTGATACAGTGAACGCATAAATTATTTAAATTTTCTTGATAAATTATAAGTTACCAAGTCATCCACAAAAAGGTTAACCCCATCATATGGAGATCGGATTACTTTTATTTTGTAGAACAAATTATCATCTAACTATCCATGTATGCCACTTACTTGAGAAACCTCTGTGATTTGGCCAATCTTTGATACAGTGAACGCATAAATTAAATTTTCTTGATAAATTATAAGTTACCAAGTCATCCACAAAAGGGTTAACCCCATCGTATGGAGATCGGATTACTTTTATTTTGTAGAACAACTCATCATCTAACTATCCATGTATGTCACTTACTTGAGAAACCTCTGTAAATTGGCCAATCTTTGATACAGTGAACGCATAAATTATTTAAATTTTCTTGATAAATTATAAGTTACCAAGTCATTCACAAAAGGGTTAACCCCATCGTATGGAGATTTGACTACTTTTATTTTGTAGAACAAGTCATCATCTAACTATCCATGTATGCCACTTACTTGAGAAACCTCTGTGATTAGGCCAATCTTTGATACAGTGAACGCATAAATTATTTAAATTTTCTTGATAAATTATAAGTTACTAAGTCATCCACAAAAGGTTAACCCCATTGTATGGAGATCGGACTACTTTTATTTTGTAGAACAAGTCATCATCTAACTATCCATGTATGCCACTTACTTGAGAAACCTCTGTAAATTGGCCAATCTTTGATACTGTGGAATCGAGCTAATTTTATTTCGTAGAGAATGTTTCTATTTAAAGCGGTGTATGATGGTGTTGAGAAAGATTATTTTAATTTAATTTAAGCCTATCTTTTTTTAACATTATATTTTAATTTTACTAATTTGTTTAAAATATTACAACATAAATATGTAAAAAATACTCGTTAGTATTATAATTTGTAGGTATTTATGTACCATGTAAACTTAAATTGCTTTTGCCCACTAATTTACCTATACATAGACAATTTTTGTTTTTTCCACAAATCTTGTATACGTCAAAACCAACACTATTGTATATTATACAAGCCATGAAGCTTGGCTAAGTAAAACATATTATGACTACTATTTGGTGTATGTGTTAGTGAATTTGACTACAGTAAAAATCGAAACAAAAAATTATATTTCGCACTGTCCATACTCCTCTAAATTCAAAGTACATAACATTTCTACAAAAAAAAACGAAACAAAAATTATATTTTGCGACTGTCCACTCTGCTCTAAATTATTAGTATATAGTATAGTAAATAATGAAGTAAATAATAATAACAATACTTCTCTCTCTCGTTAAATAATAAATTTGTTTTTTGCTTTGTCTTAAAGAGCGCAACATACTGTTGTTCCATCATTCGTATTCATTTTTTATTTACATCAAAGCATATAATAAAAGTATATACAAATTATACTACGTCACAACACTAATACTTAGGTATAGTAGTCACTTTTTGGCATGAGTATCGCAACTTCATGGCTTGTATATACATTTGTGTTGGTTTTGATACGTATATATTTTTGAATTTGTGGAATTTTGTGGAAAACTTCAGTCGTAAAAAAATGTGTATTTTACAAAAATATGTAAATTATATTTAAAAAACGAGAATCCGTCCAGAAATAATTTAAGGTATTGAATAAATGATACAAACATTTGTTTATAAGAATAACTTGCATTAGAAAATCCAATTAAACATTTTATTTAAATGGTTAATCATAATTATTTTCAACTTTTAGTTATCTTCATTGAGACTATAAAAATCACCTATCCTTTTACAATGCCATCTGTTTACGTCTTAAACTAGTTCTTATATTCGACAAAATAAACAATTAGTGACATAGTGCCATCTAGCTACATTTGGATAAACTAAAATAAAATATTTTTAAGAGTGCATATTTCTTTCGATATGTAGCGGAAAACTAATTGCAATTTGACGTTTAATCATAAATAAAATAATTCACTGCAGTGAAATGAATGAAGTGAATCTATACTCGTTTGACTGGCTTTTAAATTTAAATCTTTATTAATTTCAAACAGGACAAAATCAACCAAATTATCACTACCCGTCTCACCCTCATCAAATAAATGTATGCCTGAAATTACTAGCCCTATTCTAACCATTCGATAAAATGCCTATGCATTATGCCTTTGATGTCCATTGTAGTAAAGAGGTAGCGAATATGATTATCGAATTTAAGCGTGGAACTGTAGTGAATTTTATTAATTCAATTTAATTTTTCTTACTCTAATTACAATTAATAATTTTTCATAACCTAAGTTTGCAGCAATACCATTATACTAACCTTATCATAGAATTAATACTAGATAAATTGATTAATACATTAATAATTAAATTTGGGAAAAATATTCTTTTTGAAACCCAGCAGTTACCATTCAAGGAATTCCATATGCTAACTCCTCTCACGAAAAACGAAGCGTTCATCAAATTACATTTATTGATAGCAGGTGTCAAGATTTCATTGTCAAAATATTTCTTATCATAGGAAAGTTGCACTTTATTTTACATTTATACATATGTACAAATATCACAATAAATAAACACAAATACACTACACTGTAGTGTATAGTCAATTTTTCTTTAACTAAGAGATTTGGTAACAGATGGCGATAATTGTAATGAAAAGGTTGATTTATATTTAACAGTATGTATAAAATAATCGTTTACATTTTACATACATTTTACATGTAAAAAACCTAGTAAACTACATTGTGTAATTTACACGCCCAACTGTGGTTCTCTGCCGAATACAATCATAGCTGGTAAATTTCCAGTTGTATCATGTACGGAGCTACATGGAATGCATCGGTCCGAATTATCCTGGTTGTCATTGACCTCTTAACGTAAATGCTCTTCCGAAGTTCGGTTAAACCTCTTTACCATTCTGTCTGATTGTGGATGCAATGATGTAGTCCTTGTTTTCTTGATGTTAAATACTAGACATAATCCCTGGAATACGTTCGACTCAAAATTATGTCTTTGATTAGAATGAAGTTCCAGCGGTCTACTCCAAATCTACTGATGAAATTGTTTACGAACGTGTCTGCGATTGTTCGAGCTTCTTGATTCATAACCGGAAACGCTTTAACCCATTTGCTGAAGTAATCAATACACACGAGTATGTATCGGTTTCCTTCTTTTTTTGAAAGAAATGGCCCAGCAATATCCATGTCGATTCTTTTAAATGGTGCTCCGACATTGTATTGCTTTATCCTTCCTCTGGTTTTCGTTGAGGGGCCTTTACTGACAACACATACCTCACACTTTTCAGAAAGTGACCACTCTTTTACATCCCCTCGGCAATTTACCAAATAAAACCGAAGCCTTATCATGTCCAATGTCTTATTAATCCCTAAATATGCCCTAGAAGTTCCATTGTGAATCACGTGCAGAACGGTTTGTACGGTTATTTGGGAGCACGATTTGGTGTTTTGTGTCCTTACTTTTGGCTGATTTCCAGCGTCTTAACAGCAACCCATCCTCTATTGTCAATGATTGCCACTGAGCCCAATAACTCTTCATCGTAGCAATTTTCGTTGCGATTTAATGCCACTGCGGTCTTGTATTTTTCTCCATCCAATTTATCATTGGTGCGATGGTCGCTTCGTTTCAATGCTCCTTCACTAGCTGCTCCCTGGTTCAGCGATCTTCTGCATCGACTCTGATCCTTGTGATTCTTACTATAGGGTTCTTTTCTTCATGTTTACAGCAGTGCTTACATTGAGGAATGCAAGGCTTCTTCCGGACATTCCATCTGCGTTGTTATGTAATAATCCTCGTCTATGCTCTGTTTTCAACGTGTAGGCCTTTAGCCTTTCGATCGATCTTTCAATTTGTCCCTTTGGTTCTTTGAACTGTATTTACCATTTCAAGGCTGCATGGACCTTTCGAAGAAGAAACTCTTGCCCATACAGGTACTTATGGAAGTGCTTCACGCTATTCTCCACTGCCCAACAATTCTCTTCTTGTTAAGCAATAGTTTTCTCTAGTTTGGATAGTGCGAGGCTGTAGTATGCTATTACTAGTTCTGTATTCTTCTGGTTTTGTGACAGCACTGCTCCTACTTCTGTACCACTTGCATCGGTAACTAATAAAAAGAGTTCTACTTTTGATGATCCCCCACATTTTTTATGGTAGCATAGCCACAAGGAGTTTTGGCACTATGTTATATGCTTCTTAAAATATCCTCTCCTACTTCTAGCAAGTATAGATTACCATTCGCTCACCATATCAGATTCAATCAACTCCAGTCGTAATGGATAATTTTCACGATTAACACCCGCTTCTTCATTTGGAATATTGAAAATTCGGGCAAAAATCCATATTTCTTCCAGACCGTGTGATAGTTGTGTAAAGTTTTTATACTCGAAATGATATCACTCAATAAACTTAATACGCCTGGCCAATAAGCGTTCAATGATTGGACATCTGGCCATGTGACCGGACCTTTACTTATTCCAACCTAAATATGCCAATCAGCTTTTTTCAAATATAGATTAATTGCTTTTTTCCTTTATTAACCATGTACATTAATTTTGGCCGATTAAGCATTAATGAACCTTTACTAAATATTCACCAAATGAGCAGTCCATCGGCCTGTTTGAACATCAATATGATTACCAAATAAAGTTATAGGAGATTTATGTTCATTTAAAGCATAGAGTACATTTAATGCAACTTCTTAAAAAATGGGATCACTAGTTAATCGGCTTAGTGCTCCGAATTCTATAATGTATGTTCTAACACCGGATGTACATGTGACACTTGTTTCGCCAGGTGATACACCATGTCTCAGATTTAGTGTACCAAATGGCATACCAGTTTTGTATCAAACGCAGGCAATAGGCGCTTTGCAACATTTTCAGCAAGTCGTAGGACTTGGCTCATTACATGGCCAATCTGGTTCCAAAACTAATCCAGCTTTAAACGATAATAAATGGGTACTGAGCAATCCAGCAACAATCGTTATATTGGTTTCAAAAACCGAAACATTAATATTCGAATCGAAATTAGATTTTTCAATCAATATATTAACCATACTCGCCGGAATTTTGAGTAATTACCAACCACTTCCAGAGTATCTAACGCATCAATCAAAATCAACTAATAACTTCCACATAAACCAACTCCCTCATACAACATAGGCCTCAATTTATCATATCTCTTTGCATATTTCAACTATCCATTGTATGCAAGTTGAATCATTTCCCGAATCTCTTCTCTTAATTTTATAACATCATTTTTACTGTAACTTTTAAGGCTGACGGAGCTAAATTTAGGGCTTCAAAAAGTAGTGAAAAATGACGGGCAAGACCAGTTTCTTGCCAGAAGGCGAGTCGGTTTCATTGCGGTCGATCGTTGAAGAGATCGGTCGTGTTTTTCGATTTCTTCAATTTTTAATTTAAAAAAAAAAAAATAAAAAAAAGAAGTTTTTATTTGTTTTTTTTTTTGTGTGGTGTGTGTATTAGTATAGTGTGGAATTTAATTTAATTTAATTTAATTTAATTTAATCAAGTTGGACCAAGATTTGTAAAGTGAATACCTAAGTAATTTAGATTGTAAGTAATAGACTCTGGTGCTTATCCCAGGGTACAGGTATGAAATTTTTTATCATAAAACGGTGGCATGTAACATATTTAAGGTGCATGGTTTTGTAGTGTAAGCGATCGTGAGTTTATAGTAATTAATCTAGTTTAAAATTATGCACGGTGGAAAGAAAAGTTTTCTTTCATTATTCATAGATTTGTGTGTTGGTATGAGTGTGCGTATGTTCGAGAAGCAACTAGGCCTTTTGTAAAGGTGTTATTGTTGTTTTTACAAAACCCTCTTTACTACAAGCCGTCTTGTAACTTTCGTTGACACACATCATCATGTATTTTTAAAATGTATTAGTGAAAATATATTCTTTAGATGTATTGGTAAATATCAAAACTTCATATAAAATTAATAAAAAAATTGTAAACGCATGCGCATTATTTGATTTTATTGTTTATTTCTTTTACACAATATTCGCTATCATATCCCGACACGATTTTATACTTACAATACAATCAAAGTGTATATTTTTATATAGCATGAGTATGCAAACAATACGGCTTGTAGTAAAGAGGGTTTTGTGTTTTTATATTAAAGTATACAAATGAATCTCGTGCATTTAAATGTGTTGGTGAGTGGATGCAATAACAGAGAATAAGTGAATTTCCTTTGGGTAATATGTTTTGAGTGGATTTATCTAATTTTTTTATTTTTTTTGTTTGTGAATTTTGAATCATGTTAATGACATGATTTTATTAGTAGATTGTTTATTAACAGTTTCCAATTTGGTTTTTAATTTTGTTTTCGAACAACTGGGGATGTATAGTGTGTTGTTGTGAAATGCTTGTTTTATAAAGGGTTATCCAATGGGAGTGTCCTTAATTGATTGATTAATCATTATTGATCACTGTATTCTTGTACATATTTCACGGTTACCTTTTCGTGTTAAATTGGGTGGTTGTACGGGTGTTTTTTTTTTTTTTTTTGGGTTTTAGTTAGAAGCAATATGGCTACTAAGATGTATGCTATTGTTTTTTATTAGAGGATTCTTGTTGAAAGGAGAGTGTTGAAAAGTTGAGGGATGCAAATCAATTTTTAAAAAATCATCTAAATTATAACGCAGAATAGTGGACGTGTAAGGTATTTTAATTGTTAAAAAATCTGAAGTTGTGTTAATTGTTTCAAATAAGTAAAGTGGTTAAACGTTGGGGGTTTGTATATAAAGGCTGAAAAAGGAAACAATAAGGCTGGTTGTTGATGGAACACTTTATTGGCCATTCGTTGTTGTGGAGATCGTGTAACGTGGTCGAGCCATCTAACTCGATTTTATTTGATGAATCCGATAATATCGCAGCCTCCAAGAAGTTACCTTATATCGTGGTTCATACGAATCCGATATTCGTTGTCCGTAACTTTGATTGAACCAGAGTTTGAGCGAATGACCTTTCTTTCGAAGGTAGATAACAATATACAATCGTTAGAGGTCATGGTCCAGCTTTTGCTTCCGAAAGCCAGCACAGGTCTTATGAGTGCTTTATAAGCACTGTGAGTGCTTTATAAGATTGGGCGTAGAAAACTCGTTGTCCGACAGCGATTTGGGCTTTTATTTCTGCCTGCATATCATTTGACGATGATATAACTGACCCGAGGTATTTAAAGTTTTCGACGCTATCAAAGTTATGGTCGCCAATTCCGAGATTTACCTTGGAGATATTCCTGGGTGTTATAACAATTTTGTTTTGCTGCTGTTCACCTCCAAACCAAATCTTCTTGCGCAGTGGTCGAGCTGTATGAAACTATCTTTAATATCGCTAGGTCTTCGGCCAAGAATCACGATATCATCTGCATATCCAAGAATTTGGCCTGATTTATTAAATATACAGCGCGAAGTTTCGATGGTGCTTTTTCTCACTATACGTACTCTAGCGCCAAGTTGAACAGCACAGGCGCAAGTGCATCTCCGTGTCGAACACCAGGGCCTCAATTTTGTTGCCTTTTCGAGACTACGAGACTAGGAGTAATTTATACGTACACTGCATCTAATATTCATTTGTGTACTTGTGTTTTTTCAAAAAAATTAAAAAACACAAGAACAGAAATGAATACTAGACACAGTGTACATATAAATTACTCCTAGTCTCGTAGTCTCGAAAAGGCAACAAAATTGAGGCCCTGATGTTATTTCAAAGGGGTCCCTCAATTACGATTCTACATACAGACCCAGAGGTTGTTAATTTGCATAGAGAAATGAGTTTCTCTGGAATTCCTAGGCATATGAGTTTCTCTGGAATTCCTAGGCGCGGCGCATAAGTTTTCGCGGTTTATACTGTCATATGCCTGTCTGAAGTCTATATACAGTTGGTGTATGGATATGTTGTACTCCCAACATTTTTCTAAGATCATCCTCATGGTAAAACATTGGTCAGTGGTCGATCGGTTGGAACGAAAACCACATTGATAGTCGCCAATGGTGTTTTCGGCGAGAGGTATGAGTCTAACAAGTACAACATTAGCCAACACTTTGTAAGCAGTGCATAACAGAGCGATACCATGATAGTTTCCACATTTAAGACGGTCTCATTTAAGACGCTTGAGTTTCCTATTTCCGCTTGGAATCTCATATGATCGCGCTTCTTTTGTCGAAGGTATTTAGTCGTAGCTTTCCTAGCGTGGAGATTTTCTGCTAGATTACTTTTAGTGTTGTGAGCCAACCATTTTTCACAAAGCTTTTGTTTATTTTCGATGACCCTTCGGCATTGATCATCGAACCAAACATTGCGGGACCTTGGAGGCCTTCTTCCGATTGAACTTTGCGCCGCGGTGGTTATGGCTGACTGTGTAGCGTGCCACTGCTCCTGGATGTTAGTAGAAGCTTCTTCGTTATTATTGGGCCAGTCTGAATAATTAGCGGCAGCTGATTGGTAACTCTGCAGCGACGCTTGGTCTTTTAAAGCATCGATATTCCATCGAACGGTCTTTTGTGTTTGTCTGTTGAACGTAGATGACAGTTTGCACTTATACTTAAATATGACAAGTACATGATCGCTGTTTATGTCTGCTTATTATATTATTATATTATTATATTATTATATTATTATATTATTATATTATTATATTATTATATTATTATATTATTATATTATTATATTATTATATTATTATATTATTATATTATTATATTATTATATTATTATATTATTATATTATTATATTATTATATTATTATATTATTATATTATTATATTATTATATTATTATATTATTATATTATTATATTATTATATTATTATATTATTATATTATTATATTATTATATTATTATATTATTATATTATTATATTATTATATTATTATATTATTATATTATTATATTATTATATTATTATATTATTATATTATTATATTATTATATTATTATATTATTATATTATTATATTATTATATTATTATATTATTATATTATTATATTATTATATTATTATATTATTATATTATTATATTATTATATTATTATATTATTATATTATTATATTATTATATTATTATATTATTATATTATTATATTATTATATTATTATATTATTATATTATTATATTATTATATTATTATATTATTATATTATTATATTATTATATTATTATATTATTATATTATTATATTATTATATTATTATATTATTATATTATTATATTATTATATTATTATATTATTATATTATTATATTATTATATTATTATATTATTATATTATTATATTATTATATTATTATATTATTATATTATTATATTATTATATTATTATATTATTATATTATTATATTATTATATTATTATATTATTATATTATTATATTATTATATTATTATATTATTATATTATTATATTATTATATTATTATATTATTATATTATTATATTATTATATTATTATATTATTATATTATTATATTATTATATTATTATATTATTATATTATTATATTATTATATTATTATATTATTATATTATTATATTATTATATTATTATATTATTATATTATTATATTATTATATTATTATATTATTATATTATTATATTATTATATTATTATATTATTATATTATTATATTATTATATTATTATATTATTATATTATTATATTATTATATTATTATATTATTATATTATTATATTATTATATTATTATATTATTATATTATTATATTATTATATTATTATATTATTATATTATTATATTATTATATTATTATATTATTATATTATTATATTATTATATTATTATATTATTATATTATTATATTATTATATTATTATATTATTATATTATTATATTATTATATTATTATATTATTATATTATTATATTATTATATTATTATATTATTATATTATTATATTATTATATTATTATATTATTATATTATTATATTATTATATTATTATATTATTATATTATTATATTATTATATTATTATATTATTATATTATTATATTATTATATTATTAAACTAACTAAACTAACTAAACTAACTAAACTAACTAAACTAACTAAACTAACTAAACTAACTAAACTAACTAAACTAACTAAACTAACTAAACTAACTAAACTAACTAAACTAACTAAACTAACTAAACTAACTAAACTAACTAAACTAACTAAACTAACTAAACTAACTAAACTAACTAAACTAACTAAACTAACTAAACTAACTAAACTAACTAAACTAACTAAACTAACTAAACTAACTAAACTAACTAAACTAACTAAACTAACTAAACTAACTAAACTAACTAAACTAACTAAACTAACTAAACTAACTAAACTAACTAAACTAACTAAACTAACTAAACTAACTAAACTAACTAAACTAACTAAACTAACTAAACTAACTAAACTAACTAAACTAACTAAACTAACTAAACTAACTAAACTAACTAAACTAACTAAACTAACTAAACTAACTAAACTAACTAAACTAACTAAACTAACTAAACTAACTAAACTAACTAAACTAACTAAACTAACTAAACTAACTAAACTAACTAAACTAACTAAACTAACTAAACTAACTAAACTAACTAAACTAACTAAACTAACTAAACTAACTAAACTAACTAAACTAACTAAACTAACTAAACTAACTAAACTAACTAAACTAACTAAACTAACTAAACTAACTAAACTAACTAAACTAACTAAACTAACTAAACTAACTAAACTAACTAAACTAACTAAACTAACTAAACTAACTAAACTAACTAAACTAACTAAACTAACTAAACTAACTAAACTAACTAAACTAACTAAACTAACTAAACTAACTAAACTAACTAAACTAACTAAACTAACTAAACTAACTAAACTAACTAAACTAACTAAACTAACTAAACTAACTAAACTAACTAAACTAACTAAACTAACTAAACTAACTAAACTAACTAAACTAACTAAACTAACTAAACTAACTAAACTAACTAAACTAACTAAACTAACTAAACTAACTAAACTAACTAAACTAACTAAACTAACTAAACTAACTAAACTAACTAAACTAACTAAACTAACTAAACTAACTAAACTAACTAAACTAACTAAACTAACTAAACTAACTAAACTAACTAAACTAACTAAACTAACTAAACTAACTAAACTAACTAAACTAACTAAACTAACTAAACTAACTAAACTAACTAAACTAACTAAACTAACTAAACTAACTAAACTAACTAAACTAACTAAACTAACTAAACTAACTAAACTAACTAAACTAACTAAACTAACTAAACTAACTAAACTAACTAAACTAACTAAACTAACTAAACTAACTAAACTAACTAAACTAACTAAACTAACTAAACTAACTAAACTAACTAAACTAACTAAACTAACTAAACTAACTAAACTAACTAAACTAACTAAACTAACTAAACTAACTAAACTAACTAAACTAACTAAACTAACTAAACTAACTAAACTAACTAAACTAACTAAACTAACTAAACTAACTAAACTAACTAAACTAACTAAACTAACTAAACTAACTAAACTAACTAAACTAACTAAACTAACTAAACTAACTAAACTAACTAAACTAACTAAACTAACTAAACTAACTAAACTAACTAAACTAACTAAACTAACTAAACTAACTAAACTAACTAAACTAACTAAACTAACTAAACTAACTAAACTAACTAAACTAACTAAACTAACTAAACTAACTAAACTAACTAAACTAACTAAACTAACTAAACTAACTAAACTAACTAAACTAACTAAACTAACTAAACTAACTAAACTAACTAAACTAACTAAACTAACTAAACTAACTAAACTAACTAAACTAACTAAACTAACTAAACTAACTAAACTAACTAAACTAACTAAACTAACTAAACTAACTAAACTAACTAAACTAACTAAACTAACTAAACTAACTAAACTAACTAAACTAACTAAACTAACTAAACTAACTAAACTAACTAAACTAACTAAACTAACTAAACTAACTAAACTAACTAAACTAACTAAACTAACTAAACTAACTAAACTAACTAAACTAACTAAACTAACTAAACTAACTAAACTAACTAAACTAACTAAACTAACTAAACTAACTAAACTAACTAAACTAACTAAACTAACTAAACTAACTAAACTAACTAAACTAACTAAACTAACTAAACTAACTAAACTAACTAAACTAACTAAACTAACTAAACTAACTAAACTAACTAAACTAACTAAACTAACTAAACTAACTAAACTAACTAAACTAACTAAACTAACTAAACTAACTAAACTAACTAAACTAACTAAACTAACTAAACTAACTAAACTAACTAAACTAACTAAACTAACTAAACTAACTAAACTAACTAAACTAACTAAACTAACTAAACTAACTAAACTAACTAAACTAACTAAACTAACTAAACTAACTAAACTAACTAAACTAACTAAACTAACTAAACTAACTAAACTAACTAAACTAACTAAACTAACTAAACTAACTAAACTAACTAAACTAACTAAACTAACTAAACTAACTAAACTAACTAAACTAACTAAACTAACTAAACTAACTAAACTAACTAAACTAACTAAACTAACTAAACTAACTAAACTAACTAAACTAACTAAACTAACTAAACTAACTAAACTAACTAAACTAACTAAACTAACTAAACTAACTAAACTAACTAAACTAACTAAACTAACTAAACTAACTAAACTAACTAAACTAACTAAACTAACTAAACTAACTAAACTAACTAAACTAACTAAACTAACTAAACTAACTAAACTAACTAAACTAACTAAACTAACTAAACTAACTAAACTAACTAAACTAACTAAACTAACTAAACTAACTAAACTAACTAAACTAACTAAACTAACTAAACTAACTAAACTAACTAAACTAACTAAACTAACTAAACTAACTAAACTAACTAAACTAACTAAACTAACTAAACTAACTAAACTAACTAAACTAACTAAACTAACTAAACTAACTAAACTAACTAAACTAACTAAACTAACTAAACTAACTAAACTAACTAAACTAACTAAACTAACTAAACTAACTAAACTAACTAAACTAACTAAACTAACTAAACTAACTAAACTAACTAAACTAACTAAACTAACTAAACTAACTAAACTAACTAAACTAACTAAACTAACTAAACTAACTAAACTAACTAAACTAACTAAACTAACTAAACTAACTAAACTAACTAAACTAACTAAACTAACTAAACTAACTAAACTAACTAAACTAACTAAACTAACTAAACTAACTAAACTAACTAAACTAACTAAACTAACTAAACTAACTAAACTAACTAAACTAACTAAACTAACTAAACTAACTAAACTAACTAAACTAACTAAACTAACTAAACTAACTAAACTAACTAAACTAACTAAACTAACTAAACTAACTAAACTAACTAAACTAACTAAACTAACTAAACTAACTAAACTAACTAAACTAACTAAACTAACTAAACTAACTAAACTAACTAAACTAACTAAACTAACTAAACTAACTAAACTAACTAAACTAACTAAACTAACTAAACTAACTAAACTAACTAAACTAACTAAACTAACTAAACTAACTAAACTAACTAAACTAACTAAACTAACTAAACTAACTAAACTAACTAAACTAACTAAACTAACTAAACTAACTAAACTAACTAAACTAACTAAACTAACTAAACTAACTAAACTAACTAAACTAACTAAACTAACTAAACTAACTAAACTAACTAAACTAACTAAACTAACTAAACTAACTAAACTAACTAAACTAACTAAACTAACTAAACTAACTAAACTAACTAAACTAACTAAACTAACTAAACTAACTAAACTAACTAAACTAACTAAACTAACTAAACTAACTAAACTAACTAAACTAACTAAACTAACTAAACTAACTAAACTAACTAAACTAACTAAACTAACTAAACTAACTAAACTAACTAAACTAACTAAACTAACTAAACTAACTAAACTAACTAAACTAACTAAACTAACTAAACTAACTAAACTAACTAAACTAACTAAACTAACTAAACTAACTAAACTAACTAAACTAACTAAACTAACTAAACTAACTAAACTAACTAAACTAACTAAACTAACTAAACTAACTAAACTAACTAAACTAACTAAACTAACTAAACTAACTAAACTAACTAAACTAACTAAACTAACTAAACTAACTAAACTAACTAAACTAACTAAACTAACTAAACTAACTAAACTAACTAAACTAACTAAACTAACTAAACTAACTAAACTAACTAAACTAACTAAACTAACTAAACTAACTAAACTAACTAAACTAACTAAACTAACTAAACTAACTAAACTAACTAAACTAACTAAACTAACTAAACTAACTAAACTAACTAAACTAACTAAACTAACTAAACTAACTAAACTAACTAAACTAACTAAACTAACTAAACTAACTAAACTAACTAAACTAACTAAACTAACTAAACTAACTAAACTAACTAAACTAACTAAACTAACTAAACTAACTAAACTAACTAAACTAACTAAACTAACTAAACTAACTAAACTAACTAAACTAACTAAACTAACTAAACTAACTAAACTAACTAAACTAACTAAACTAACTAAACTAACTAAACTAACTAAACTAACTAAACTAACTAAACTAACTAAACTAACTAAACTAACTAAACTAACTAAACTAACTAAACTAACTAAACTAACTAAACTAACTAAACTAACTAAACTAACTAAACTAACTAAACTAACTAAACTAACTAAACTAACTAAACTAACTAAACTAACTAAACTAACTAAACTAACTAAACTAACTAAACTAACTAAACTAACTAAACTAACTAAACTAACTAAACTAACTAAACTAACTAAACTAACTAAACTAACTAAACTAACTAAACTAACTAAACTAACTAAACTAACTAAACTAACTAAACTAACTAAACTAACTAAACTAACTAAACTAACTAAACTAACTAAACTAACTAAACTAACTAAACTAACTAAACTAACTAAACTAACTAAACTAACTAAACTAACTAAACTAACTAAACTAACTAAACTAACTAAACTAACTAAACTAACTAAACTAACTAAACTAACTAAACTAACTAAACTAACTAAACTAACTAAACTAACTAAACTAACTAAACTAACTAAACTAACTAAACTAACTAAACTAACTAAACTAACTAAACTAACTAAACTAACTAAACTAACTAAACTAACTAAACTAACTAAACTAACTAAACTAACTAAACTAACTAAACTAACTAAACTAACTAAACTAACTAAACTAACTAAACTAACTAAACTAACTAAACTAACTAAACTAACTAAACTAACTAAACTAACTAAACTAACTAAACTAACTAAACTAACTAAACTAACTAAACTAACTAAACTAACTAAACTAACTAAACTAACTAAACTAACTAAACTAACTAAACTAACTAAACTAACTAAACTAACTAAACTAACTAAACTAACTAAACTAACTAAACTAACTAAACTAACTAAACTAACTAAACTAACTAAACTAACTAAACTAACTAAACTAACTAAACTAACTAAACTAACTAAACTAACTAAACTAACTAAACTAACTAAACTAACTAAACTAACTAAACTAACTAAACTAACTAAACTAACTAAACTAACTAAACTAACTAAACTAACTAAACTAACTAAACTAACTAAACTAACTAAACTAACTAAACTAACTAAACTAACTAAACTAACTAAACTAACTAAACTAACTAAACTAACTAAACTAACTAAACTAACTAAACTAACTAAACTAACTAAACTAACTAAACTAACTAAACTAACTAAACTAACTAAACTAACTAAACTAACTAAACTAACTAAACTAACTAAACTAACTAAACTAACTAAACTAACTAAACTAACTAAACTAACTAAACTAACTAAACTAACTAAACTAACTAAACTAACTAAACTAACTAAACTAACTAAACTAACTAAACTAACTAAACTAACTAAACTAACTAAACTAACTAAACTAACTAAACTAACTAAACTAACTAAACTAACTAAACTAACTAAACTAACTAAACTAACTAAACTAACTAAACTAACTAAACTAACTAAACTAACTAAACTAACTAAACTAACTAAACTAACTAAACTAACTAAACTAACTAAACTAACTAAACTAACTAAACTAACTAAACTAACTAAACTAACTAAACTAACTAAACTAACTAAACTAACTAAACTAACTAAACTAACTAAACTAACTAAACTAACTAAACTAACTAAACTAACTAAACTAACTAAACTAACTAAACTAACTAAACTAACTAAACTAACTAAACTAACTAAACTAACTAAACTAACTAAACTAACTAAACTAACTAAACTAACTAAACTAACTAAACTAACTAAACTAACTAAACTAACTAAACTAACTAAACTAACTAAACTAACTAAACTAACTAAACTAACTAAACTAACTAAACTAACTAAACTAACTAAACTAACTAAACTAACTAAACTAACTAAACTAACTAAACTAACTAAACTAACTAAACTAACTAAACTAACTAAACTAACTAAACTAACTAAACTAACTAAACTAACTAAACTAACTAAACTAACTAAACTAACTAAACTAACTAAACTAACTAAACTAACTAAACTAACTAAACTAACTAAACTAACTAAACTAACTAAACTAACTAAACTAACTAAACTAACTAAACTAACTAAACTAACTAAACTAACTAAACTAACTAAACTAACTAAACTAACTAAACTAACTAAACTAACTAAACTAACTAAACTAACTAAACTAACTAAACTAACTAAACTAACTAAACTAACTAAACTAACTAAACTAACTAAACTAACTAAACTAACTAAACTAACTAAACTAACTAAACTAACTAAACTAACTAAACTAACTAAACTAACTAAACTAACTAAACTAACTAAACTAACTAAACTAACTAAACTAACTAAACTAACTAAACTAACTAAACTAACTAAACTAACTAAACTAACTAAACTAACTAAACTAACTAAACTAACTAAACTAACTAAACTAACTAAACTAACTAAACTAACTAAACTAACTAAACTAACTAAACTAACTAAACTAACTAAACTAACTAAACTAACTAAACTAACTAAACTAACTAAACTAACTAAACTAACTAAACTAACTAAACTAACTAAACTAACTAAACTAACTAAACTAACTAAACTAACTAAACTAACTAAACTAACTAAACTAACTAAACTAACTAAACTAACTAAACTAACTAAACTAACTAAACTAACTAAACTAACTAAACTAACTAAACTAACTAAACTAACTAAACTAACTAAACTAACTAAACTAACTAAACTAACTAAACTAACTAAACTAACTAAACTAACTAAACTAACTAAACTAACTAAACTAACTAAACTAACTAAACTAACTAAACTAACTAAACTAACTAAACTAACTAAACTAACTAAACTAACTAAACTAACTAAACTAACTAAACTAACTAAACTAACTAAACTAACTAAACTAACTAAACTAACTAAACTAACTAAACTAACTAAACTAACTAAACTAACTAAACTAACTAAACTAACTAAACTAACTAAACTAACTAAACTAACTAAACTAACTAAACTAACTAAACTAACTAAACTAACTAAACTAACTAAACTAACTAAACTAACTAAACTAACTAAACTAACTAAACTAACTAAACTAACTAAACTAACTAAACTAACTAAACTAACTAAACTAACTAAACTAACTAAACTAACTAAACTAACTAAACTAACTAAACTAACTAAACTAACTAAACTAACTAAACTAACTAAACTAACTAAACTAACTAAACTAACTAAACTAACTAAACTAACTAAACTAACTAAACTAACTAAACTAACTAAACTAACTAAACTAACTAAACTAACTAAACTAACTAAACTAACTAAACTAACTAAACTAACTAAACTAACTAAACTAACTAAACTAACTAAACTAACTAAACTAACTAAACTAACTAAACTAACTAAACTAACTAAACTAACTAAACTAACTAAACTAACTAAACTAACTAAACTAACTAAACTAACTAAACTAACTAAACTAACTAAACTAACTAAACTAACTAAACTAACTAAACTAACTAAACTAACTAAACTAACTAAACTAACTAAACTAACTAAACTAACTAAACTAACTAAACTAACTAAACTAACTAAACTAACTAAACTAACTAAACTAACTAAACTAACTAAACTAACTAAACTAACTAAACTAACTAAACTAACTAAACTAACTAAACTAACTAAACTAACTAAACTAACTAAACTAACTAAACTAACTAAACTAACTAAACTAACTAAACTAACTAAACTAACTAAACTAACTAAACTAACTAAACTAACTAAACTAACTAAACTAACTAAACTAACTAAACTAACTAAACTAACTAAACTAACTAAACTAACTAAACTAACTAAACTAACTAAACTAACTAAACTAACTAAACTAACTAAACTAACTAAACTAACTAAACTAACTAAACTAACTAAACTAACTAAACTAACTAAACTAACTAAACTAACTAAACTAACTAAACTAACTAAACTAACTAAACTAACTAAACTAACTAAACTAACTAAACTAACTAAACTAACTAAACTAACTAAACTAACTAAACTAACTAAACTAACTAAACTAACTAAACTAACTAAACTAACTAAACTAACTAAACTAACTAAACTAACTAAACTAACTAAACTAACTAAACTAACTAAACTAACTAAACTAACTAAACTAACTAAACTAACTAAACTAACTAAAC
>CAUVYK010000021.1:10000-47500 GCA_963556175.1 Tipula confusa
TGTCGATTAAGATATCAAACTTAAATATCGGTTGATAATCTTTGCCGTTTATTCAACTTTATATGAGCTTCAAAGTAGTTTATAATAAATGTATCCTTACCGAAAAACTATTTTTTTAAACCAAATGTTATAATTTTCATAATCAATATTTATGCGTAGTAGCATGGCTTTTGATTAAGATATCAAACTTTTGAATCGGTCAATAACTTTGACTTTTATGGACTATCGTCCATCAAAAAATAATTTATTTATCAATTAAATTATTTTTTTTTAATTTATAAGCAAAAAGTTTAAAATCTTTTTTAATACAATTTATAGACAACAAAAGAGCTGTCGATTAAGATATCAAATTAAAAAATCGGTTGATAATCTTTGCCGTTTATTCAACTTTATATGAGCTTCAAAGTAGTTTATAATAAATGTATCCTTACCGAAAAACTATTTTTTTAAACCAAATGTTATAATTTTCATAATCAATATTTATGCGTAGTAGCATGGCTTTTGATTAAGATATCAAAGTTTTGAATCGGTCAGTAACTTTTACTTTTATGGACTATCGTCCATCAAAAAATAATTTATTTATCAATTAAATTATTTTTTTTTAATTTATAAGCAAAAATCTTAAAATCTTTTTTAATACAATTTATAGACAACAAAAGAGCTGTCGATTAAGATATCAAACTTAAAAATCGGTTGATAATCTTTGCCGTTTATTCAACTTTATATGAGCTTCAAAGTAGTTTATAATAAATGTATCCATACCGAAAAACTATTTTTTTAAACCAAATGTTATAATTTTCATAATCAATATTTATGCGTAGTAGCATGGCTTTTGATTAAGATATCAAACTTTTGAATCGGTCAGTAACTTTGACTTTTATGAACTATCGTCCATCAAAAAATAATTTATTTATCAATTAAATTATTTTTTTTTAATTTATAAGCAAAAAGTTTAAAATCTTTTTTAATACAATTTATAGACAACAAAAGAGCTGTCGATTAAGATATCAAACTTAAACATCGGTTGATAATCTTTGCCGTTTATTCAACTTTATATGAGCTTCAAAGTAGTTTATAATAAATGTATCCATACCGAAAAACTATTTTTTTAAACCAAATGTTATAATTTTCATAATCAATATTTATGCGTAGTAGCATGGCTTTTGATTAAGATATCAAACTTTTGAATCGGTCAATAACTTTGACTTTTATGGACTATCGTCCATCAAAAAATAATTTATTTATCAATTAAATTATTTTTTTTTAATTTATAAGCAAAAAAATTAAAATCTTTTTTAATACAATTTATAGACAACAAAAGAGCTGTCGATTAAGATATCAAACTTAAAAATCGGTTGATAATCTTTGCCGTTTATTCAACTTTATATGAGCTTCAAAGTAGTTTATAATAAATGTATCCATACCGAAAAATTATTTTTTAAAACCAAATGTTATAATTTTTATAATCAATATTTATGCGTAGTAGCATGGCTTTTGATTGAGATATCAAACTTTTGAATCGGTCAGTAACTTTGACTTTTATGGACTATCGTCCATCAAAAAATAATTTATTTATCAATTAAATTATTTTTTTTTAATTTATAAGCAAAAAGTTTAAAATCTTTTTTAATACAATTTATAGAAAACAAAAGAGCTGTCGATTAAGATATCAAACTTAAAAATCGGTTGATAATCTTTGCCGTTTATTCAACTTTATATGAGCTTCAAAGTAGTTTATAATAAATGTATCCATACCGAAAAACTATTTTTTTAAACCAAATGTTATAATTTTCATAACCAATATTTATGCGTAGTAGCATGGCTTTTGATTAAGATATCAAACTTTTGAATCGGTCAGTAACTTTGACTTTTATGGACTATCGTCCATCAAAAAATAATTTATTTATCAATTAAATTATTTTTTTTTAATTTATAAGCAAAAAAATTAAAATCTTTTTTAATACAATTTATAGACAACAAAAGAGCTGTCGATTAAGATATCAAACTTAAAAATCAACAGTAGCAAGCCATGCTACTACGCATAAATATTAATTATGAAAATGATAACATTTGGTTTAAAAAAATAGTTTTTCGGTAAGGATACATTTATTATAAACTACTTTGAAGCTCATATAAAGTTGAATAAACGGCAAAGATTATCAACCGATTTTTAAGTTTGATATCTTAATCGACAGCTCTTTTGTTGTCTATAAATTGTATTAAAAAAGATTTTAAACTTTTTGCTTATAAATTAAAAAAAAATAATTTAATTGATAAATAAATTATTTTTTGATGGACGATAGTCCATAAAAGTCAAAGTTATTGACCGATTCAAAAGTTTGATATCTTAATCAAAAGCCATGCTACTACGCATAAATATTGATTATGAAAATTATAACATTTGGTTTAAAAAAATAGTTTTTCGGTAAGGATACATTTATTATAAACTACTTTGAAGCTCATATAAAGTTGAATAAACGGCAAAGATTATCAACCGATATTTAAGTTTGATATCTTAATCGACAGCTCTTTTGTTGTCTATAAATTGTATTAAAAAAGATTTTAAACTTTTTCTTTATAAATTAAAAAATAATAATTTAATTGATAAATAAATTATTTTTTGATGGACGATAGTCCATAAAAGTCAAAGTTATTGACCGATTCAAAAGTTTGATATCTTAATCAAAAGCCATGCTACTACGCATAAATATTGATTATGAAAATTATAACATTTGGTTTAAAAAAATAGTTTTTCGGTATGGATACATTTATTATAAACTACTTTGAAGCTCATATAAAGTTGAATAAACGGCAAAGATTATCAACCGATTTTTAAGTTTGATATCTTAATCGACAACTCTTTTGTTGTCTATAAATTGTATTAAAAAAGATTTTAAACTTTTTGCTTATAAATTAAAAAAAAATAATTTAATTGATAAATAAATTATTTTTTGATGGACGATAGTCCATAAAAGTCAAAGTTACTGACCGATTCAAAAGTTTGATATCTCAATCAAAAGCCATGCTACTACGCATAAATATTGATTATAAAAATTATAACATTTGGTTTTAAAAAATAATTTTTCGGTATGGATACATTTATTATAAACTACTTTGAAGCTCATATAAAGTTGAATAAACGGCAAAGATTATCAACCGATTTTTAAGTTTGATATCTTAATCGACAGCTCTTTTGTTGTCTATAAATTGTATTAAAAAAGATTTTAATTTTTTTGCTTATAAATTAAAAAAAAATAATTTAATTGATAAATAAATTATTTTTTGATGGACGATAGTCCATAAAAGTCAAAGTTATTGACCGATTCAAAAGTTTGATATCTTAATCAAAAGCCATGCTACTACGCATAAATATTGATTATGAAAATTATAACATTTGGTTTAAAAAAATAGTTTTTCGGTATGGATACATTTATTATAAACTACTTTGAAGCTCATATAAAGTTGAATAAACGGCAAAGATTATCAACCGATGTTTAAGTTTGATATCTTAATCGACAGCTCTTTTGTTGTCTATAAATTGTATTAAAAAAGATTTTAAACTTTTTGCTTATAAATTAAAAAAAAATAATTTAATTGATAAATAAATTATTTTTTGATGGACGATAGTTCATAAAAGTCAAAGTTACTGACCGATTCAAAAGTTTGATATCTTAATCAAAAGCCATGCTACTACGCATAAATATTGATTATGAAAATTATAACATTTGGTTTAAAAAAATAGTTTTTCGGTATGGATACATTTATTATAAACTACTTTGAAGCTCATATAAAGTTGAATAAACGGCAAAGATTATCAACCGATTTTTAAGTTTGATATCTTAATCGACAGCTCTTTTGTTGTCTATAAATTGTATTAAAAAAGATTTTAATTTTTTTGCTTATAAATTAAAAAAAAATAATTTAATTGATAAATAAATTATTTTTTGATGGACGATAGTCCATAAAAGTCAAAGTTACTGACCGATTCAAAAGTTTGATATCTTAATCAAAAGCCATGCTACTACGCATAAATATTGATTATGAAAATTATAACATTTGGTTTAAAAAAATAGTTTTTCGGTATGGATACATTTATTATAAACTACTTTGAAGCTCATATAAAGTTGAATAAACGGCAAAGATTATCAACCGATGTTTAAGTTTGATATCTTAATCGACAGCTCTTTTGTTGTCTATAAATTGTATTAAAAAAGATTTTAAACTTTTTGCTTATAAATTAAAAAAAAATAATTTAATTGATAAATAAATTATTTTTTGATGGACGATAGTTCATAAAAGTCAAAGTTACTGACCGATTCAAAAGTTTGATATCTTAATCAAAAGCCATGCTACTACGCATAAATATTGATTATGAAAATTATAACATTTGGTTTAAAAAAATAGTTTTTCGGTATGGATACATTTATTATAAACTACTTTGAAGCTCATATAAAGTTGAATAAACGGCAAAGATTATCAACCGATTTTTAAGTTTGATATCTTAATCGACAGCTCTTTTGTTGTCTATAAATTGTATTAAAAAAGATTTTAATTTTTTTGCTTATAAATTAAAAAAAAATAATTTAATTGATAAATAAATTATTTTTTGATGGACGATAGTCCATAAAAGTCAAAGTTACTGACCGATTCAAAAGTTTGATATCTTAATCAAAAGCCATGCTACTACGCATAAATATTGATTATGAAAATTATAACATTTGGTTTAAAAAAATAGTTTTTCGATATGGATACATTTATTATAAACTACTTTGAAGCTCATATAAAGTTGAATAAACGGCAAAGATTATCAACCGATTTTTAAGTTTGATATCTTAATCGATAGCTCTTTTGTTGTCTATAAATTGTATTAAAAAAGATTTTAAACTTTTTGCTTATAAATTAAAAAAAAATAATTTAATTGATAAATAAATTATTTTTTGATGGACGATAGTCCATAAAAGTCAAAGTTATTGACCGATTCAAAAGTTTGATATCTTAATCAAAAGCCATGCTACTACGCATAAATATTGATTATGAAAATTATAACATTTGGTTTAAAAAAATAGTTTTTCGGTATGGATACATTTATTATAAACTACTTTGAAGCTCATATAAAGTTGAATAAACGGCAAAGATTATCAACCGATTTTTAAGTTTGATATCTTAATCGACAGCTCTTTTGTTGTCTATAAATTGTATTAAAAAAGATTTTAATTTTTTTGCTTATAAATTAAAAAAAAATAATTTAATTGATAAATAAATTATTTTTTGATGGACGATAGTCCATAAAAGTCAAAGTTATTGACCGATTCAAAAGTTTGATATCTTAATCAAAAGCCATGCTACTACGCATAAATATTGATTATGAAAATTATAACATTTGGTTTAAAAAAATAGTTTTTCGGTATGGATACATTTATTATAAACTACTTTGAAGCTCATATAAAGTTGAATAAACGGCAAAGATTATCAACCGATTTTTAAGTTTGATATCTTAATCGACAGCTCTTTTGTTGTCTATAAATTGTATTAAAAAAGATTTTAAACTTTTTGCTTATAAATTAAAAAAAAATAATTTAATTGATAAATAAATTATTTTTTGATGGACGATAGTCCATAAAAGTCAAAGTTATTGACCGATTCAAAAGTTTGATATCTTAATCAAAAGCCATGCTACTACGCATAAATATTGATTATGAAAATTATAACATTTGGTTTAAAAAAATAGTTTTTTGCTTATAAATTAAAAAAAAATAATTTAATTGATAAATAAATTATTTTTTGATGGACGATAGTCCATAAAAGTCAAAGTTACTGACCGATTCAAAAGTTTGATATCTTAATCAAAAGCCATGCTACTACGCATAAATATTGATTATAAAAATTATAACATTTAGTTTAAAAAAATAGTTTTTCGATATGGATACATTTATTATAAACTACTTTGAAGCTCATATAAAGTTGAATAAACGGCAAAGATTATCAACCGATGTTTAAGTTTGATATCTTAATCGACAGCTCTTTTGTTGTCTATAAATTGTATTAAAAAAGATTTTAAACTTTTTGCTTACAAATTAAAAAAAAATAAATTAATTGATAAATAAATTATTTTTTGATGGACGATAGTCCATAAAAGTAAAAGTTACTGACCGATTCAAAACTTTGATATCTTAATCAAAAGCCATGCTACTACGCATAAATATTAATTATGAAAATGATAACATTTGGTTTAAAAAAATAGTTTTTCGGTAAGGATACATTTATTATAAACTACTTTGAAGCTCATATAAAGTTGAATAAACGGCAAAGATTATCAACCGATTTTTAAGTTTGATATCTTAATCGACAGCTCTTTTGTTGTCTATAAATTGTATTAAAAAAGATTTTAAACTTTTTGCTTATAAATTAAAAAAAAATAATTTAATTGATAAATAAATTATTTTTTGATGGACGATAGTCCATAAAAGTCAAAGTTATTGACCGATTCAAAAGTTTGATATCTTAATCAAAAGCCATGCTACTACGCATAAATATTGATTATGAAAATTATAACATTTGGTTTAAAAAAATAGTTTTTCGGTAAGGATACATTTATTATAAACTACTTTGAAGCTCATATAAAGTTGAATAAACGGCAAAGATTATCAACCGATATTTAAGTTTGATATCTTAATCGACAGCTCTTTTGTTGTCTATAAATTGTATTAAAAAAGATTTTAAACTTTTTGCTTATAAATTAAAAAAAAATAATTTAATTGATAAATAAATTATTTTTTGATGGACGATAGTCCATAAAAGTCAAAGTTATTGACCGATTCAAAAGTTTGATATCTTAATCAAAAGCCATGCTACTACGCATAAATATTGATTATGAAAATTATAACATTTGGTTTAAAAAAATAGTTTTTCGGTATGGATACATTTATTATAAACTACTTTGAAGCTCATATAAAGTTGAATAAACGGCAAAGATTATCAACCGATGTTTAAGTTTGATATCTTAATCGACAGCTCTTTTGTTGTCTATAAATTGTATTAAAAAAGATTTTAAACTTTTTGCTTATAAATTAAAAAAAAATAATTTAATTGATAAATAAATTATTTTTTGATGGACGATAGTTCATAAAAGTCAAAGTTACTGACCGATTCAAAAGTTTGATATCTTAATCAAAAGCCATGCTACTACGCATAAATATTGATTATGAAAATTATAACATTTGGTTTAAAAAAATAGTTTTTCGGTATGGATACATTTATTATAAACTACTTTGAAGCTCATATAAAGTTGAATAAACGGCAAAGATTATCAACCGATTTTTAAGTTTGATATCTTAATCGACAGCTCTTTTGTTGTCTATAAATTGTATTAAAAAAGATTTTAATTTTTTTGCTTATAAATTAAAAAAAAATAATTTAATTGATAAATAAATTATTTTTTGATGGACGATAGTCCATAAAAGTCAAAGTTACTGACCGATTCAAAAGTTTGATATCTTAATCAAAAGCCATGCTACTACGCATAAATATTGATTATGAAAATTATAACATTTGGTTTAAAAAAATAGTTTTTCGGTATGGATACATTTATTATAAACTACTTTGAAGCTCATATAAAGTTGAATAAACGGCAAAGATTATCAACCGATGTTTAAGTTTGATATCTTAATCGACAGCTCTTTTGTTGTCTATAAATTGTATTAAAAAAGATTTTAAACTTTTTGCTTATAAATTAAAAAAAAATAATTTAATTGATAAATAAATTATTTTTTGATGGACGATAGTTCATAAAAGTCAAAGTTACTGACCGATTCAAAAGTTTGATATCTTAATCAAAAGCCATGCTACTACGCATAAATATTGATTATGAAAATTATAACATTTGGTTTAAAAAAATAGTTTTTCGGTATGGATACATTTATTATAAACTACTTTGAAGCTCATATAAAGTTGAATAAACGGCAAAGATTATCAACCGATTTTTAAGTTTGATATCTTAATCGACAGCTCTTTTGTTGTCTATAAATTGTATTAAAAAAGATTTTAATTTTTTTGCTTATAAATTAAAAAAAAATAATTTAATTGATAAATAAATTATTTTTTGATGGACGATAGTCCATAAAAGTCAAAGTTACTGACCGATTCAAAAGTTTGATATCTTAATCAAAAGCCATGCTACTACGCATAAATATTGATTATGAAAATTATAACATTTGGTTTAAAAAAATAGTTTTTCGGTATGGATACATTTATTATAAACTACTTTGAAGCTCATATAAAGTTGAATAAACGGCAAAGATTATCAACCGATTTTTAAGTTTGATATCTTAATCGACAGCTCTTTTGTTGTCTATAAATTGTATTAAAAAAGATTTTAAACTTTTTGCTTATAAATTAAAAAAAAATAATTTAATTGATAAATAAATTATTTTTTGATGGACGATAGTCCATAAAAGTCAAAGTTATTGACCGATTCAAAAGTTTGATATCTTAATCAAAAGCCATGCTACTACGCATAAATATTGATTATGAAAATTATAACATTTGGTTTAAAAAAATAGTTTTTCGGTATGGATACATTTATTATAAACTACTTTGAAGCTCATATAAAGTTGAATAAACGGCAAAGATTATCAACCGATTTTTAAGTTTGATATCTTAATCGACAGCTCTTTTGTTGTCTATAAATTGTATTAAAAAAGATTTTAATTTTTTTGCTTATAAATTAAAAAAAAATAATTTAATTGATAAATAAATTATTTTTTGATGGACGATAGTCCATAAAAGTCAAAGTTATTGACCGATTCAAAAGTTTGATATCTTAATCAAAAGCCATGCTACTACGCATAAATATTGATTATGAAAATTATAACATTTGGTTTAAAAAAATAGTTTTTCGGTATGGATACATTTATTATAAACTACTTTGAAGCTCATATAAAGTTGAATAAACGGCAAAGATTATCAACCGATTTTTAAGTTTGATATCTTAATCGACAGCTCTTTTGTTGTCTATAAATTGTATTAAAAAAGATTTTAAACTTTTTGCTTATAAATTAAAAAAAAATAATTTAATTGATAAATAAATTATTTTTTGATGGACGATAGTCCATAAAAGTCAAAGTTATTGACCGATTCAAAAGTTTGATATCTTAATCAAAAGCCATGCTACTACGCATAAATATTGATTATGAAAATTATAACATTTGGTTTAAAAAAATAGTTTTTTGCTTATAAATTAAAAAAAAATAATTTAATTGATAAATAAATTATTTTTTGATGGACGATAGTCCATAAAAGTCAAAGTTACTGACCGATTCAAAAGTTTGATATCTTAATCAAAAGCCATGCTACTACGCATAAATATTGATTATAAAAATTATAACATTTAGTTTAAAAAAATAGTTTTTCGATATGGATACATTTATTATAAACTACTTTGAAGCTCATATAAAGTTGAATAAACGGCAAAGATTATCAACCGATGTTTAAGTTTGATATCTTAATCGACAGCTCTTTTGTTGTCTATAAATTGTATTAAAAAAGATTTTAAACTTTTTGCTTACAAATTAAAAAAAAATAAATTAATTGATAAATAAATTATTTTTTGATGGACGATAGTCCATAAAAGTAAAAGTTACTGACCGATTCAAAACTTTGATATCTTAATCAAAAGCCATGCTACTACGCATAAATATTAATTATGAAAATGATAACATTTGGTTTAAAAAAATAGTTTTTCGGTAAGGATACATTTATTATAAACTACTTTGAAGCTCATATAAAGTTGAATAAACGGCAAAGATTATCAACCGATTTTTAAGTTTGATATCTTAATCGACAGCTCTTTTGTTGTCTATAAATTGTATTAAAAAAGATTTTAAACTTTTTGCTTATAAATTAAAAAAAAATAATTTAATTGATAAATAAATTATTTTTTGATGGACGATAGTCCATAAAAGTCAAAGTTATTGACCGATTCAAAAGTTTGATATCTTAATCAAAAGCCATGCTACTACGCATAAATATTGATTATGAAAATTATAACATTTGGTTTAAAAAAATAGTTTTTCGGTAAGGATACATTTATTATAAACTACTTTGAAGCTCATATAAAGTTGAATAAACGGCAAAGATTATCAACCGATATTTAAGTTTGATATCTTAATCGACAGCTCTTTTGTTGTCTATAAATTGTATTAAAAAAGATTTTAAACTTTTTGCTTATAAATTAAAAAAAAATAATTTAATTGATAAATAAATTATTTTTTGATGGACGATAGTCCATAAAAGTCAAAGTTATTGACCGATTCAAAAGTTTGATATCTTAATCAAAAGCCATGCTACTACGCATAAATATTGATTATGAAAATTATAACATTTGGTTTAAAAAAATAGTTTTTCGGTATGGATACATTTATTATAAACTACTTTGAAGCTCATATAAAGTTGAATAAACGGCAAAGATTATCAACCGATTTTTAAGTTTGATATCTTAATCGACAGCTCTTTTGTTGTCTATAAATTGTATTAAAAAAGATTTTAAACTTTTTGCTTATAAATTAAAAAAAAATAATTTAATTGATAAATAAATTATTTTTTGATGGACGATAGTCCATAAAAGTCAAAGTTATTGACCGATTCAAAAGTTTGATATCTTAATCAAAAGCCATGCTACTACGCATAAATATTGATTATGAAAATTATAACATTTGGTTTAAAAAAATAGTTTTTCGGTATGGATACATTTATTATAAACTACTTTGAAGCTCATATAAAGTTGAATAAACGGCAAAGATTATCAACCGATTTTTAAGTTTGATATCTTAATCGACAGCTCTTTTGTTGTCTATAAATTGTATTAAAAAAGATTTTAATTTTTTTGCTTATAAATTAAAAAAAAATAATTTAATTGATAAATAAATTATTTTTTGATGGACGATAGTCCATAAAAGTCAAAGTTATTGACCGATTCAAAAGTTTGATATCTTAATCAAAAGCCATGCTACTACGCATAAATATTGATTATGAAAATTATAACATTTGGTTTAAAAAAATAGTTTTTCGGTATGGATACATTTATTATAAACTACTTTGAAGCTCATATAAAGTTGAATAAACGGCAAAGATTATCAACCGATTTTTAAGTTTGATATCTTAATCGACAGCTCTTTTGTTGTCTATAAATTGTATTAAAAAAGATTTTAAGATTTTTGCTTATAAATTAAAAAAAAATAATTTAATTGATAAATAAATTATTTTTTGATGGACGATAGTCCATAAAAGTAAAAGTTACTGACCGATTCAAAACTTTGATATCTTAATCAAAAGCCATGCTACTACGCATAAATATTGATTATGAAAATTACATTTGGTTTAAAAAAATAGTTTTTCGGTAAGGATACATTTATTATAAACTACTTTGAAGCTCATATAAAGTTGAATAAACGGCAAAGATTATCAACCGATTTTTTAATTTGATATCTTAATCGACAGCTCTTTTGTTGTCTATAAATTGTATTAAAAAAGATTTTAATTTTTTTGCTTATAAATTAAAAAAAAATAATTTAATTGATAAATAAATTATTTTTTGATGGACGATAGTCCATAAAAGTCAAAGTTACTGACCGATTCAAAAGTTTGATATCTTAATCAAAAGCCATGCTACTACGCATAAATATTGATTATAAAAATTATAACATTTAGTTTAAAAAAATAGTTTTTCGATATGGATACATTTATTATAAACTACTTTGAAGCTCATATAAAGTTGAATAAACGGCAAAGACTATCAACCGATGTTTAAGTTTGATATCTTAATCGACAGCTCTTTTGTTGTCTATAAATTGTATTAAAAAAGATTTTAAACTTTTTGCTTACAAATTAAAAAAAAAAAAATTAATTGATAAATAAATTATTTTTGATGGACGATAGTCCATAAAAGTAAAAGTTACTGACCGATTCAAAAGTTTGATATCTCAATCAAAAGCCATGCTACTACGCAAGAATATTAATTATGAAAATTATAACATTTGGTTAAAAAAAATAGTTTTTCGGTATGGATACATTTATTATAAACTACTTTGAAGCTCATATAAAGTTGAATAAACGGCAAAGATTATCAACCGATTTTTAAGTTTGATATCTTAATCGACAGCTCTTTTGTTGTCTATAAATTGTATTAAAAAAGATTTTAATTTTTTTGCTTATAAATTAAAAAAAAATAATTTAATTGATAAATAAATTATTTTTTGATGGACGATAGTCCATAAAAGTCAAAGTTACTGACCGATTCAAAAGTTTGATATCTTAATCAAAAGCCATGCTACTACGCATAAATATTGATTATAAAAATTATAACATTTAGTTTAAAAAAATAGTTTTTCGATATGGATACATTTATTATAAACTACTTTGAAGCTCATATAAAGTTGAATAAACGGCAAAGATTATCAACCGATGTTTAAGTTTGATATCTTAATCGACAGCTCTTTTGTTGTCTATAAATTGTATTAAAAAAGATTTTAATTTTTTTGCTTATAAATTAAAAAAAAATAATTTAATTGATAAATAAATTATTTTTTGATGGACGATAGTCCATAAAAGTAAAAGTTACTGACCGATTCAAAAGTTTGATATCTCAATCAAAAGCCATGCTACTACGCATGAATATTAATTATGAAAATTATAACATTTGGTTAAAAAAAATAGTTTTTCGGTATGGATACATTTATTATAAACTACTTTGAAGCTCATATAAAGTTGAATAAACGGCAAAGATTATCAACCGATTTTTAAGTTTGATATCTTAATCGACAGCTCTTTTGTTGTCTATAAATTGTATTAAAAAAGATTTTAATTTTTTTGCTTATAAATTAAAAAAAAATAATTTAATTGATAAATAAATTATTTTTTGATGGACGATAGTCCATAAAAGTCAAAGTTATTGACCGATTCAAAAGTTTGATATCTTAATCAAAAGCCATGCTACTACGCATAAATATTGATTATGAAAATTATAACATTTGGTTTAAAAAAATAGTTTTTCGGTATGGATACATTTATTATAAACTACTTTGAAGCTCATATAAAGTTGAATAAACGGCAAAGATTATCAACCGATTTTTAAGTTTGATATCTTAATCGACAGCTCTTTTGTTGTCTATAAATTTTATTAAAAAAGATTTTAAACTTTTTGCTTATAAATTAAAAAAAAATAATTTAATTGATAAATAAATTATTTTTTGATGGACGATAGTCCATAAAAGTCAAAGTTATTGACCGATTCAAAAGTTTGATATCTTAATCAAAAGCCATGCTACTACGCATAAATATTGATTATGAAAATTATAACATTTGGTTTAAAAAAATAGTTTTTTGCTTATAAATTAAAAAAAAATAATTTAATTGATAAATAAATTATTTTTTGATGGACAATAGTCCATAAAAGTCAAAGTTACTGACCGATTCAAAAGTTTGATATCTTAATCAAAAGCCATGCTACTACGCATAAATATTGATTATAAAAATTATAACATTTAGTTTAAAAAAATAGTTTTTCGATATGGATACATTTATTATAAACTACTTTGAAGCTCATATAAAGTTGAATAAACGGCAAAGATTATCAACCGATGTTTAAGTTTGATATCTTAATCGACAGCTCTTTTGTTGTCTATAAATTGTATTAAAAAAGATTTTAAACTTTTTGCTTACAAATTAAAAAAAAATAAATTAATTGATAAATAAATTATTTTTTGATGGACGATAGTCCATAAAAGTAAAAGTTACTGACCGATTCAAAACTTTGATATCTTAATCAAAAGCCATGCTACTACGCATAAATATTAATTATGAAAATGATAACATTTGGTTTAAAAAAATAGTTTTTCGGTAAGGATACATTTATTATAAACTACTTTGAAGCTCATATAAAGTTGAATAAACGGCAAAGATTATCAACCGATTTTTAAGTTTGATATCTTAATCGACAGCTCTTTTGTTGTCTATAAATTGTATTAAAAAAGATTTTAAACTTTTTGCTTATAAATTAAAAAAAAATAATTTAATTGATAAATAAATTATTTTTTGATGGACGATAGTCCATAAAAGTCAAAGTTATTGACCGATTCAAAAGTTTGATATCTTAATCAAAAGCCATGCTACTACGCATAAATATTGATTATGAAAATTATAACATTTGGTTTAAAAAAATAGTTTTTCGGTAAGGATACATTTATTATAAACTACTTTGAAGCTCATATAAAGTTGAATAAACGGCAAAGATTATCAACCGATATTTAAGTTTGATATCTTAATCGACAGCTCTTTTGTTGTCTATAAATTGTATTAAAAAAGATTTTAAACTTTTTGCTTATAAATTAAAAAAAAATAATTTAATTGATAAATAAATTATTTTTTGATGGACGATAGTCCATAAAAGTCAAAGTTATTGACCGATTCAAAAGTTTGATATCTTAATCAAAAGCCATGCTACTACGCATAAATATTGATTATGAAAATTATAACATTTGGTTTAAAAAAATAGTTTTTCGGTATGGATACATTTATTATAAACTACTTTGAAGCTCATATAAAGTTGAATAAACGGCAAAGATTATCAACCGATTTTTAAGTTTGATATCTTAATCGACAGCTCTTTTGTTGTCTATAAATTGTATTAAAAAAGATTTTAAACTTTTTGCTTATAAATTAAAAAAAAATAATTTAATTGATAAATAAATTATTTTTTGATGGACGATAGTCCATAAAAGTCAAAGTTATTGACCGATTCAAAAGTTTGATATCTTAATCAAAAGCCATGCTACTACGCATAAATATTGATTATGAAAATTATAACATTTGGTTTAAAAAAATAGTTTTTCGGTATGGATACATTTATTATAAACTACTTTGAAGCTCATATAAAGTTGAATAAACGGCAAAGATTATCAACCGATTTTTAAGTTTGATATCTTAATCGACAGCTCTTTTGTTGTCTATAAATTGTATTAAAAAAGATTTTAATTTTTTTGCTTATAAATTAAAAAAAAATAATTTAATTGATAAATAAATTATTTTTTGATGGACGATAGTCCATAAAAGTCAAAGTTATTGACCGATTCAAAAGTTTGATATCTTAATCAAAAGCCATGCTACTACGCATAAATATTGATTATGAAAATTATAACATTTGGTTTAAAAAAATAGTTTTTCGGTATGGATACATTTATTATAAACTACTTTGAAGCTCATATAAAGTTGAATAAACGGCAAAGATTATCAACCGATTTTTAAGTTTGATATCTTAATCGACAGCTCTTTTGTTGTCTATAAATTGTATTAAAAAAGATTTTAAACTTTTTGCTTATAAATTAAAAAAAAATAATTTAATTGATAAATAAATTATTTTTTGATGGACGATAGTCCATAAAAGTCAAAGTTATTGACCGATTCAAAAGTTTGATATCTTAATCAAAAGCCATGCTACTACGCATAAATATTGATTATGAAAATTATAACATTTGGTTTAAAAAAATAGTTTTTTGCTTATAAATTAAAAAAAAATAATTTAATTGATAAATAAATTATCTTTTGATGGACGATAGTCCATAAAAGTAAAAGTTACTGACCGATTCAAAACTTTGATATCTTAATCAAAAGCCATGCTACTACGCATAAATATTGATTATGAAAATTATAACATTTGGTTTAAAAAAATAGTTTTTCGGTAAGGATACATTTATTATAAACTACTTTGAAGCTCATATAAAGTTGAATAAACGGCAAAGATTATCAACCGATATTTAAGTTTGATATCTTAATCGACAGCTCTTTTGTTGTCTATAAATTGTATTAAAAAAGATAATTTAAAAGCAAAAAACTACATTTGGTTTAAAAAAATAGTTTTTTGCTTATAAATTAAAAAAAAATAATTTAATTGATAAATAAATTATTTTTTGATGGACGATAGTCCATAAAAGTCAAAGTTACTGACCGATTCAAAAGTTTGATATCTTAATCAAAAGCCATGCTACTACGCATAAATATTGATTATAAAAATTATAACATTTAGTTTAAAAAAATAGTTTTTCGATATGGATACATTTATTATAAACTACTTTGAAGCTCATATAAAGTTGAATAAACGGCAAAGATTATCAACCGATGTTTAAGTTTGATATCTTAATCGACAGCTCTTTTGTTGTCTATAAATTGTATTAAAAAAGATTTTAATTTTTTTGCTTATAAATTAAAAAAAAATAATTTAATTGATAAATAAATTATTTTTTGATGGACGATAGTCCATAAAAGTAAAAGTTACTGACCGATTCAAAAGTTTGATATCTCAATCAAAAGCCATGCTACTACGCATGAATATTAATTATGAAAATTATAACATTTGGTTAAAAAAAATAGTTTTTCGGTATGGATACATTTATTATAAACTACTTTGAAGCTCATATAAAGTTGAATAAACGGCAAAGATTATCAACCGATTTTTAAGTTTGATATCTTAATCGACAGCTCTTTTGTTGTCTATAAATTGTATTAAAAAAGATTTTAATTTTTTTGCTTATAAATTAAAAAAAAATAATTTAATTGATAAATAAATTATTTTTTGATGGACGATAGTCCATAAAAGTCAAAGTTATTGACCGATTCAAAAGTTTGATATCTTAATCAAAAGCCATGCTACTACGCATAAATATTGATTATGAAAATTATAACATTTGGTTTAAAAAAATAGTTTTTCGGTATGGATACATTTATTATAAACTACTTTGAAGCTCATATAAAGTTGAATAAACGGCAAAGATTATCAACCGATTTTTAAGTTTGATATCTTAATCGACAGCTCTTTTGATGTCTATAAATTGTATTAAAAAAGATTTTAATTTTTTTGCTTATAAATTAAAAAAAAATAATTTAATTGATAAATAAATTATTTTTTGATGGACGATAGTCCATAAAAGTCAAAGTTACTGACCGATTCAAAAGTTTGATATCTTAATCAAAAGCCATGCTACTACGCATAAATATTGATTATGAAAATTATAACATTTGGTTTAAAAAAATAGTTTTTCGGTATGGATACATTTATTATAAACTACTTTGAAGCTCATATAAAGTTGAATAAACGGCAAAGATTATCAACCGATTTTTAAGTTTGATATCTTAATCGACAGCTCTTTTGTTGTCTATAAATTGTATTAAAAAAGATTTTAATTTTTTTGCTTATAAATTAAAAAAAAATAATTTAATTGATAAATAAATTATTTTTTGATGGACGATAGTCCATAAAAGTCAAAGTTATTGACCGATTCAAAAGTTTGATATCTTAATCAAAAGCCATGCTACTACGCATAAATATTGATTATGAAAATTATAACATTTGGTTTAAAAAAATAGTTTTTCGGTATGGATACATTTATTATAAACTACTTTGAAGCTCATATAAAGTTGAATAAACGGCAAAGATTATCAACCGATTTTTAAGTTTGATATCTTAATCGACAGCTCTTTTGTTGTCTATAAATTGTATTAAAAAAGATTTTAAGATTTTTGCTTATAAATTAAAAAAAAATAATTTAATTGATAAATAAATTATTTTTTGATGGACGATAGTCCATAAAAGTAAAAGTTACTGACCGATTCAAAAGTTTGATATCTTAATCAAAAGCCATGCTACTACGCATAAATATTGATTATGAAAATTATAACATTTGGTTTAAAAAAATAGTTTTTCGGTATGGATACATTTATTATAAACTACTTTGAAGCTCATATAAAGTTGAATAAACGGCAAAGATTATCAACCGATTTTTAAGTTTGATATCTTAATCGACAGCTCTTTTGTTGTCTATAAATTGTATTAAAAAAGATTTTAATTTTTTTACTTATAAATTAAAAAAAAATAATTTAATTGATAAATAAATGATTTTTTGATGGACGATAGTCCATACAAGTCAAAGTTATTGACCGATTCAAAAGTTTGATATCTTAATCAAAAGCCATGCTACTACGCATAAATATTGATTATGAAAATTATAACATTTGGTTTAAAAAAATAGTTTTTCGGTATGGATACATTTATTATAAACTACTTTGAAGCTCATATAAAGTTGAATAAACGGCAAAGATTATCAACCGATTTTTAAGTTTGATATCTTAATCGACAGCTCTTTTGTTGTCTATAAATTGTATTAAAAAAGATTTTAAGATTTTTGCTTATAAATTAAAAAAAAATAATTTAATTGATAAATAAATTATTGTTTGATGGACGATAGTCCATAAAAGTAAAAGTTACTGACCGATTCAAAACTTTGATATCTTAATCAAAAGCCATGCTACTACGCATAAATATTGATTATGAAAATTATAACATTTGGTTTAAAAAAATAGTTTTTCGGTAAGGATACATTTATTATAAACTACTTTGAAGCTCATATAAAGTTGAATAAACGGCAAAGATTATCAACCGATTTTTTAATTTGATATCTTAATCGACAGCTCTTTTGTTGTCTATAAATTGTATTAAAAAAGATTTTAATTTTTTTGCTTATAAATTAAAAAAAATAATTTAATTGATAAATAAATTATTTTTTGATGGACGATAGTCCATAAAAGTCAAAGTTACTGACCGATTCAAAAGTTTGATATCTTAATCAAAAGCCATGCTACTACGCATAAATATTGATTATAAAAATTATAACATTTAGTTTAAAAAAATAGTTTTTCGATATGGATACATTTATTATAAACTACTTTGAAGCTCATATAAAGTTGAATAAACGGCAAAGACTATCAACCGATGTTTAAGTTTGATATCTTAATCGACAGCTCTTTTGTTGTCTATAAATTGTATTAAAAAAGATTTTAATTTTTTTGCTTATAAATTAAAAAAAAATAATTTAATTGATAAATAAATTATTTTTTGATGGACGATAGTCCATAAAAGTCAAAGTTATTGACCGATTCAAAAGTTTGATATCTTAATCAAAAGCCATGCTACTACGCATAAATATTGATTATGAAAATTATAACATTTGGTTTAAAAAAATAGTTTTTCGGTATGGATACATTTATTATAAACTACTTTGAAGCTCATATAAAGTTGAATAAACGGCAAAGATTATCAACCGATTTTTAAGTTTGATATCTTAATCGACAGCTCTTTTGTTGTCTATAAATTGTATTAAAAAAGATTTTAAACTTTTTGCTTATAAATTAAAAAAAAATAATTTAATTGATAAATAAATTATTTTTTGATGGACGATAGTCCATAAAAGTCAAAGTTATTGACCGATTCAAAAGTTTGATATCTTAATCAAAAGCCATGCTACTACGCATAAATATTGATTATGAAAATTATAACATTTGGTTTAAAAAAATAGTTTTTTGCTTATAAATTAAAAAAAAATAATTTAATTGATAAATAAATTATTTTTTGATGGACAATAGTCCATAAAAGTCAAAGTTACTGACCGAAAAACTAATTATGAAATTATTAATTATGAAAATTATAACATTTGGTTAAAAAAAATAGTTTTTCGGTATGGATACATTTATTATAAACTACTTTGAAGCTCATATAAAGTTGAATAAACGGCATAGATTATCAACCGATTTTTAAGTTTGATATCTTAATCGACAGCTCTTTTGTTGTCTATAAATTGTATTAAAAAAGATTTTAAGATTTTTGCTTATAAATTAAAAAATAATAATTTAATTGATAAATAAATTATTTTTTGATGGACGATAGTCCATAAAAGTCAAAGTTATTGACCGATTTAAAAGTTTGATATCTTAATCAAAAGCCATGCTACTACGCATAAATATTGATTATGAAAATTATAACATTTGGTTAAAAAAAATAGTTTTTCGGTATGGATACATTTATTATAAACTACTTTGAAGCTCATATAAAGTTGAATAAACGGCATAGATTATCAACCGATTTTTAAGTTTGATATCTTAATCGACAGCTCTTTTCAATGTTTTTTTTTTAAATTCAAAATTATTCTCAAAAAGAGTCACTATCTAGTGGTGAACAAAGCTTTATCGTAAAAAAAAAAATTTAATTTTTTTTTTATCAAAGATACTCTACCGAAAAGAGGCTTCTTCTAGTTTAATTACATGTGGTATGAATTATAATATAAAAAAAAAATGTTCAATGTTTTTTTTTTAAATTCAAAATTTTTCTCAAAAAGAGTCACTATCTATTGGTAAACAAAGCTTTATGGTAAAAAAAAAATTATATTTTTTTTTTATCAAAGATACTTTACCAAAAAGAGGCTTCTTCTAGTGTAATTACATGTGGTATTAATTATAATATAAAAAAAAAATGTTCAATGTTTTTTTTTTAAATTCAAAATTATTCTCAAAAAAAATCACTATCTATTGGTAAACAAAGCTTTATCGTAAAAAAAAAAAATTAAATTTTTTTTTTATCAAAGATACTCTACCGAAAAGAGGCTTCTTCTAGTTTAATTACATGTGGTATTAATTATAATATAAAAAAAAAAATGTTTTATGTTTTTTTTTAAATTCAAAATTATTCTCAAAAAGAGTCACTATCTATTGGTAAACAAAGCTTTATCGTAAAAAAAAAAAAATTAAATTTTTTTTTTATCAAAGATACTCTACCAAAAAGAGGCTTTTTCTAGTTTAATTACATGTGGTAATAATTATAATATAAAAAAAAATGTTCAATGTTTTTTTTTAAAATTCAAAATTATTCTCAAAAAGAGTCACTATCTATTGGTAAACAAAGCTTTATCGTAAAAAAAAAAATTAATTTTTTTTTTTATCAAAGATACTCTACCAAAAAGAGGCTTCTTCTAGTTTAGTTACATGTGGTATTAATTATAATATAAAAAAAAAAATGTTCAATGTTTTTTTTAAAAATTCAAAATTTTTCTCAAAAAGAGTCACTATCTATTGGTAAACAAAGCTTTATGGTAAAAAAAAAATTATATTTTTTTTTTATCAAAGATACTTTACCAAAAAGAGGCTTCTTCTAGTGTAATTACATGTGGTATTAATTATAATATAAAAAAAAAATGTGCAAAGTTTTTTTTTTAAATTCAAAATTATTCTCAAAAAAAATCACTATCTATTGGTAAACAAAGCTTTATCGTAAAAAAAAAAATTAAATTTTTTTTTTATCAAAGATACTCTACCGAAAAGAGGCTTCTTCTAGTTTAATTACATGTGGTATTAATTATAATATAAAAAAAAAAATGTTTTATGTTTTTTTTTAAATTCAAAATTATTCTCAAAAAGAGTCACTATCTATTGGTAAACAAAGCTTTATCGTAAAAAAAAAAAAATTAAATTTTTTTTTTATCAAAGATACTCTACCAAAAAGAGGCTTTTTCTAGTTTAATTACATGTGGTAATAATTATAATATAAAAAAAAATGTTCAATGTTTTTTTTTAAAATTCAAAATTATTCTCAAAAAGAGTCACTATCTATTGGTAAACAAAGCTTTATCGTAAAAAAAAAAATTAATTTTTTTTTTTATCAAAGATACTCTACCAAAAAGAGGCTTCTTCTAGTTTAGTTACATGTGGTATTAATTATAATATAAAAAAAAAAATGTTCAATGTTTTTTTTAAAAATTCAAAATTATTCTCAAAAAGAGTCGCTATCTATTGGTAAACAAAGCTTTATCGTAAAAAAAAAAAATTAAATTTTTGTTTTATCAAAGATACTCTACCAAAAAGAGGCTTCTTCTAGTTTAATTACATGTGGTATTAATTATAATATAAAAAAAAAATGTTCAATGTTTTTTTTTTAAATTCAAAATTATTCTCAAAAAGAGTCACTATCTAGTGGTAAACAAAGCTTTATAAAAAAAAAAAATTTAATTTTTTTTTTATCAAAGATACTCTACCGAAAAGAGGCTTCTTCTAGTTTAATTACATGTGGTATGAATTATAATATAAAAAAAAAATGTTCAATGTTTTTTTTTTAAATTCAAAATTATTCTCAAAAAGAGTCACTATCTATTGGTAAACAAAGCTTTATGGTAAAAAAAAAAATTATATTTTTTTTTTATCAAAGATACTTTACCAAAAAGAGGCTTCTTCTAGTGTAATTACATGTGGTATTAATTATAATATAAAAAAAAAATGTTCAATGTTTTTTTTTTAAATTCAAAATTATTCTCAAAAAGAGTCACTATCTATTGGTAAACAAAGCTTTATCGTAAAAAAAAAAAAAAAAGATTTTGATTAAAAAATCGGTTGATAATCTTTGCCGTTTATTCAACTTTATATGAGCTTCAAAGTAGTTTATAATAAATGTATCCTTACCGAAAAACTATTTTTTTAAACCAAATGTTATAATTTTCATAATCAATATTTATGCGTAGTAGCATGGCTTTTGATTAAGATATCAAAGTTTTGAATCGGTCAGTAACTTTTACTTTTATGGACTATCGTCCATCAAAAGATAATTTATTTATCAATTAAATTATTTTTTTTTAATTTATAAGCAAAAATCTTAAAATCTTTTTTAATACAATTTATAGACAACAAAAGAGCTGTCGATTAAGATATCAAACTTAAAAATCGGTTGATAATCTTTGCCGTTTATTCAACTTTATATGAGCTTCAAAGTAGTTTATAATAAATGTATCCATATCGAAAAACTATTTTTTTAAACTAAATGTTATAATTTTTATAATCAATATTTATGCGTAGTAGCATGGCTTTTGATTAAGATATCAAACTTTTGAATCGGTCAATAACTTTGACTTTTATGGACTATCGTCCATCAAAAAATAATTTATTTATCAATTAAATTATTTTTTTTTAATTTATAAGCAAAAAAATTAAAATCTTTTTTAATACAATTTATAGACAACAAAAGAGCTGTCGATTAAGATATCAAACTTAAAAATCGGTTGATAATCTTTGCCGTTTATTCAACTTTATATGAGCTTCAAAGTAGTTTATAATAAATGTATCCATACCGAAAAACTATTTTTTTAAACCAAATGTTATAATTTTCATAATCAATATTTATGCGTAGTAGCATGGCTTTTGATTAAGATATCAAACTTTTGAATCGGTCAGTAACTTTGACTTTTATGGACTATCGTCCATCAAAAAATAATTTATTTATCAATTAAATTATTTTTTTTTAATTTATAAGCAAAAAGTTTAAAATCTTTTTTAATACAATTTATAGACAACAAAAGAGCTGTCGATTAAGATATCAAACTTAAAAATCGGTTGATAATCTTTGCCGTTTATTCAACTTTATATGAGCTTCAAAGTAGTTTATAATAAATGTATCCATACCGAAAAACTATTTTTTTAAACCAAATGTTATAATTTTCATAATCAATATTTATGCGTAGTAGCATGGCTTTTGATTAAGATATCAAACTTTTGAATCGGTCAATAACTTTGACTTTTATGGACTATCGTCCATCAAAAAATAATTTATTTATCAATTAAATTAATTTTTTTTAATTTATAAGCAAAAATCTTAAAATCTTTTTTAATACAATTTATAGACAACAAAAGAGCTGTCGATTAAGATATCAAACTTAAAAATCGGTTGATAATCTTTGCCGTTTATTCAACTTTATATGAGCTTCAAAGTAGTTTATAATAAATGTATCCATACCGAAAAACTATTTTTTTAAACCAAATGTTATAATTTTCATAATCAATATTTATGCGTAGTAGCATGGCTTTTGATTAAGATATCAAACTTTTGAATCGGTCAATAACTTTGACTTTTATGGACTATCGTCCATCAAAAAATAATTTATTTATCAATTAAATTATTTTTTTTTAATTTATAAGCAAAAAGTTTAAAATCTTTTTTAATACAATTTATAGACAACAAAAGAGCTGTCGATTAAGATATCAAACTTAAAAATCGGTTGATAATCTTTGCCGTTTATTCAACTTTATATGAGCTTCAAAGTAGTTTATAATAAATGTACCCATACCGAAAAACTATTTTTTTAAACCAAATGTTATAATTTTCATAATCAATATTTATGCGTAGTAGCATGGCTTTTGATTAAGATATCAAACTTTTGAATCGGTCAGTAACTTTGACTTTTATGGACTATCGTCCATCAAAAAATAATTTATTTATCAATTAAATTATTTTTTTTTAATTTATAAGCAAAAAAATTAAAATCTTTTTTAATACAATTTATAGACAACAAAAGAGCTGTCGATTAAGATATCAAACTTAAAAATCGGTTGATAATCTATGCCGTTTATTCAACTTTATATGAGCTTCAAAGTAGTTTATAATAAATGTATCCATACCGAAAAACTATTTTTTTTAACCAAATGTTATAATTTTCATAATCAATATTTATGCGTAGTAGCATGGCTTTTGATTAAGATATCAAACTTTTAAATCGGTCAATAACTTTGACTTTTATGGACTATCGTCCATCAAAAAATAATTTATTTATCAATTAAATTATTATTTTTTAATTTATAAGCAAAAATCTTAAAATCTTTTTTAATACAATTTATAGACAACAAAAGAGCTGTCGATTAAGATATCAAACTTAAAAATCGGTTGATAATCTATGCCGTTTATTCAACTTTATATGAGCTTCAAAGTAGTTTATAATAAATGTATCCATACCGAAAAACTATTTTTTTTAACCAAATGTTATAATTTTCATAATTAATATTCTTGCGTAGTAGCATGGCTTTTGATTGAGATATCAAACTTTTGAATCGGTCAGTAACTTTTACTTTTATGGACTATCGTCCATCAAAAAATAATTTATTTATCAATTAATTTTTTTTTTTTTAATTTGTAAGCAAAAAGTTTAAAATCTTTTTTAATACAATTTATAGACAACAAAAGAGCTGTCGATTAAGATATCAAACTTAAACATCGGTTGATAGTCTTTGCCGTTTATTCAACTTTATATGAGCTTCAAAGTAGTTTATAATAAATGTATCCATATCGAAAAACTATTTTTTTAAACTAAATGTTATAATTTTTATAATCAATATTTATGCGTAGTAGCATGGCTTTTGATTAAGATATCAAACTTTTGAATCGGTCAGTAACTTTGACTTTTATGGACTATCGTCCATCAAAAAATAATTTATTTATCAATTAAATTATTTTTTTTAATTTATAAGCAAAAAAATTAAAATCTTTTTTAATACAATTTATAGACAACAAAAGAGCTGTCGATTAAGATATCAAATTAAAAAATCGGTTGATAATCTTTGCCGTTTATTCAACTTTATATGAGCTTCAAAGTAGTTTATAATAAATGTATCCTTACCGAAAAACTATTTTTTTAAACCAAATGTTATAATTTTCATAATCAATATTTATGCGTAGTAGCATGGCTTTTGATTAAGATATCAAAGTTTTGAATCGGTCAGTAACTTTTACTTTTATGGACTATCGTCCATCAAACAATAATTTATTTATCAATTAAATTATTTTTTTTTAATTTATAAGCAAAAATCTTAAAATCTTTTTTAATACAATTTATAGACAACAAAAGAGCTGTCGATTAAGATATCAAACTTAAAAATCGGTTGATAATCTTTGCCGTTTATTCAACTTTATATGAGCTTCAAAGTAGTTTATAATAAATGTATCCATACCGAAAAACTATTTTTTTAAACCAAATGTTATAATTTTCATAATCAATATTTATGCGTAGTAGCATGGCTTTTGATTAAGATATCAAACTTTTGAATCGGTCAATAACTTTGACTTGTATGGACTATCGTCCATCAAAAAATCATTTATTTATCAATTAAATTATTTTTTTTTAATTTATAAGTAAAAAAATTAAAATCTTTTTTAATACAATTTATAGACAACAAAAGAGCTGTCGATTAAGATATCAAACTTAAAAATCGGTTGATAATCTTTGCCGTTTATTCAACTTTATATGAGCTTCAAAGTAGTTTATAATAAATGTATCCATACCGAAAAACTATTTTTTTAAACCAAATGTTATAATTTTCATAATCAATATTTATGCGTAGTAGCATGGCTTTTGATTAAGATATCAAACTTTTGAATCGGTCAATAACTTTGACTTTTATGGACTATCGTCCATCAAAAAATAATTTATTTATCAATTAAATTATTTTTTTTTAATTTATAAGCAAAAAGTTTAAAATCTTTTTTAATACAATTTATAGACAACAAAAGAGCTGTCGATTAAGATATCAAACTTAAAAATCGGTTGATAATCTTTGCCGTTTATTCAACTTTATATGAGCTTCAAAGTAGTTTATAATAAATGTATCCATACCGAAAAACTATTTTTTTAAACCAAATGTTATAATTTTCATAATCAATATTTATGCGTAGTAGCATGGCTTTTGATTAAGATATCAAACTTTTGAATCGGTCAATAACTTTGACTTTTATGGACTATCGTCCATCAAAAAATAATTTATTTATCAATTAAATTATTTTTTTTTAATTTATAAGCAAAAAGTTTAAAATCTTTTTTAATACAATTTATAGACAACAAAAGAGCTGTCGATTAAGATATCAAACTTAAATATCGGTTGATAATCTTTGCCGTTTATTCAACTTTATATGAGCTTCAAAGTAGTTTATAATAAATGTATCCTTACCGAAAAACTATTTTTTTAAACCAAATGTTATAATTTTCATAATCAATATTTATGCGTAGTAGCATGGCTTTTGATTAAGATATCAAACTTTTGAATCGGTCAATAACTTTGACTTTTATGGACTATCGTCCATCAAAAAATAATTTATTTATCAATTAAATTATTTTTTTTTAATTTATAAGCAAAAAGTTTAAAATCTTTTTTAATACAATTTATAGACAACAAAAGAGCTGTCGATTAAGATATCAAACTTAAAAATCGGTTGATAATCTTTGCCGTTTATTCAACTTTATATGAGCTTCAAAGTAGTTTATAATAAATGTATCCTTACCGAAAAACTATTTTTTTAAACCAAATGTTATCATTTTCATAATTAATATTTATGCGTAGTAGCATGGCTTTTGATTAAGATATCAAAGTTTTGAATCGGTCAGTAACTTTTACTTTTATGGACTATCGTCCATCAAAAAATAATTTATTTATCAATTAATTTATTTTTTTTTAATTTGTAAGCAAAAAGTTTAAAATCTTTTTTAATACAATTTATAGACAACAAAAGAGCTGTCGATTAAGATATCAAACTTAAACATCGGTTGATAATCTTTGCCGTTTATTCAACTTTATATGAGCTTCAAAGTAGTTTATAATAAATGTATCCATATCGAAAAACTATTTTTTTAAACTAAATGTTATAATTTTTATAATCAATATTTATGCGTAGTAGCATGGCTTTTGATTAAGATATCAAACTTTTGAATCGGTCAGTAACTTTGACTTTTATGGACTATCGTCCATCAAAAAATAATTTATTTATCAATTAAATTATTTTTTTTTAATTTATAAGCAAAAAACTATTTTTTTAAACCAAATGTAGTTTTTTGCTTTTAAATTATCTTTTTTAATACAATTTATAGACAACAAAAGAGCTGTCGATTAAGATATCAAACTTAAATATCGGTTGATAATCTTTGCCGTTTATTCAACTTTATATGAGCTTCAAAGTAGTTTATAATAAATGTATCCTTACCGAAAAACTATTTTTTTAAACCAAATGTTATAATTTTCATAATCAATATTTATGCGTAGTAGCATGGCTTTTGATTAAGATATCAAAGTTTTGAATCGGTCAGTAACTTTTACTTTTATGGACTATCGTCCATCAAAAGATAATTTATTTATCAATTAAATTATTTTTTTTTAATTTATAAGCAAAAAACTATTTTTTTAAACCAAATGTTATAATTTTCATAATCAATATTTATGCGTAGTAGCATGGCTTTTGATTAAGATATCAAACTTTTGAATCGGTCAATAACTTTGACTTTTATGGACTATCGTCCATCAAAAAATAATTTATTTATCAATTAAATTATTTTTTTTTAATTTATAAGCAAAAAGTTTAAAATCTTTTTTAATACAATTTATAGACAACAAAAGAGCTGTCGATTAAGATATCAAACTTAAAAATCGGTTGATAATCTTTGCCGTTTATTCAACTTTATATGAGCTTCAAAGTAGTTTATAATAAATGTATCCATACCGAAAAACTATTTTTTTAAACCAAATGTTATAATTTTCATAATCAATATTTATGCGTAGTAGCATGGCTTTTGATTAAGATATCAAACTTTTGAATCGGTCAATAACTTTGACTTTTATGGACTATCGTCCATCAAAAAATAATTTATTTATCAATTAAATTATTTTTTTTTAATTTATAAGCAAAAAAATTAAAATCTTTTTTAATACAATTTATAGACAACAAAAGAGCTGTCGATTAAGATATCAAACTTAAAAATCGGTTGATAATCTTTGCCGTTTATTCAACTTTATATGAGCTTCAAAGTAGTTTATAATAAATGTATCCATACCGAAAAACTATTTTTTTAAACCAAATGTTATAATTTTCATAATCAATATTTATGCGTAGTAGCATGGCTTTTGATTAAGATATCAAACTTTTGAATCGGTCAATAACTTTGACTTTTATGGACTATCGTCCATCAAAAAATAATTTATTTATCAATTAATTTATTTTTTTTTTTATTTGTAAGCAAAAAGTTTAAAATCTTTTTTAATACAATTTATAGACAACAAAAGAGCTGTCGATTAAGATATCAAACTTAAAAATCGGTTGATAATCTTTGCCGTTTATTCAACTTTATATGAGCTTCAAAGTAGTTTATAATAAATGTATCCATATCGAAAAACTATTTTTTTAAACTAAATGTTATAATTTTTATAATCAATATTTATGCGTAGTAGCATGGCTTTTGATTAAGATATCAAACTTTTGCATCGGTCAGTAACTTTGACTTTTATGGACTATCGTCCATCAAAAAATAATTTATTTATCAATTAAATTATTTTTTTTTAATTTATAAGCAAAAAACTATTTTTTTAAACCAAATGTTATAATTTTCATAATCAATATTTATGCGTAGTAGCATGGCTTTTGATTAAGATATCAAACTTTTGAATCGGTCAATAACTTTGACTTTTATGGACTATCGTCCATCAAAAAATAATTTATTTATCAATTAAATTATTTTTTTTTAATTTATAAGCAAAAAAATTAAAATCTTTTTTAATACAATTTATAGACAACAAAAGAGCTGTCGATTAAGATATCAAATTAAAAAATCGGTTGATAATCTTTGCCGTTTATTCAACTTTATATGAGCTTCAAAGTAGTTTATAATAAATGTATCCTTACCGAAAAACTATTTTTTTAAACCAAATGTTATAATTTTCATAATCAATATTTATGCGTAGTAGCATGGCTTTTGATTAAGATATCAAAGTTTTGAATCGGTCAGTAACTTTTACTTTTATGGACTATCGTCCATCAAAAAATAATTTATTTATCAATTAAATTATTTTTTTTTAATTTATAAGCAAAAATCTTAAAATCTTTTTTAATACAATTTATAGACAACAAAAGAGCTGTCGATTAAGATATCAAACTTAAAAATCGGTTGATAATCTTTGCCGTTTATTACACTTTATATGAGCTTCAAAGTAGTTTATAATAAATGTATCCATACCGAAAAACTATTTTTTTTAACCAAATGTTATAATTTTCATAATTAATATTCATGCGTAATAGCATGGCTTTTGATTGAGATATCAAACTTTTGAATCGGTCAGTAACTTTTACTTTTATGGACTATCGTCCATCAAAAAATAATTTATTTATCAATTAAATTATTTTTTTTTAATTTATAAGCAAAAAGTTTAAAATCTTTTTTAATACAATTTATAGACAACAAAAGAGCTGTCGATTAAGATATCAAACTTAAAAATCGGTTGATAATCTTTGCCGTTTATTCAACTTTATATGAGCTTCAAAGTAGTTTATAATAAATGTATCCATACCGAAAAGCTATTTTTTTAAACCAAATGTTATAATTTTCATAATCAATATTTATGCGTAGTAGCATGGCTTTTGATTAAGATATCAAACTTTTGAATCGGTCAGTAACTTTGACTTTTATGGACTATCGTCCATCAAAAAATAATTTATTTATCAATTAAATTATTTTTTTTTAATTTATAAGCAAAAAAATTAAAATCTTTTTTAATACAATTTATAGACAACAAAAGAGCTGTCGATTAAGATATCAAACTTAAAAATCGGTTGATAATCTTTGCCGTTTATTCAACTTTATATGAGCTTCAAAGTAGTTTATAATAAATGTATCCATACCGAAAAACTATTTTTTTTAACCAAATGTTATAATTTTCATAATTAATATTCATGCGTAGTAGCATGGCTTTTGATTGAGATATCAAACTTTTGAATCGGTCAGTAACTTTTACTTTTATGGACTATCGTCCATCAAAAAATAATTTATTTATCAATTAAATTATTTTTTTTAACTATTTTTAATTATATTTTTAATAACTATTTTTTCATATAAAGTTGAATAAACGGCAAAGATTATCAACCGATTTTTAAGTTTGATATCTTAATCGACGCGGCAAAGATTATCAACCGATTTTTAAGTTTGATATCTTAATCGACAGCTCTTTTGTTGTCTATAAATTGTATTAAAAAAGATTATTTTTTTGCTTATAAATTAAAAAAAAATAATTTAATTGATAAATAAATTATTTTTTGATGGACGATAGTCCATAAAAGTCAAAGTTATTGACCGATTCAAAAGTTTGATATCTTAATCAAAAGCCATGCTACTACGCATAAATATTGATTATGAAAATTATAACATTTGGTTTAAAAAAATAGTTTTTTGCTTATAAATTAAAAAAAAATAATTTAATTGATAAATAAATTATTTTTTGATGGACGATAGTCCATAAAAGTCAAAGTTACTGACCGATTCAAAAGTTTGATATCTTAATCAAAAGCCGTGCTACTACGCATAAATATTGATTATAAAAATTATAACATTTAGTTTAAAAAAATAGTTTTTCGATATGGATACATTTATTATAAACTACTTTGAAGCTCATATAAAGTTGAATAAACGGCAAAGATTATCAACCGATTTTTAAGTTTGATATCTTAATCGACAGCTCTTTTGTTGTCTATAAATTGTATTAAAAAAGATTTTAAACTTTTTGCTTACAAATTAAAAAAAAATAAATTAATTGATAAATAAATTATTTTTTGATGGACGATAGTCCATAAAAGTCAAAGTTATTGACCGATTCAAAAGTTTGATATCTTAATCAAAAGCCATGCTACTACGCATAAATATTGATTATGAAAATTATAACATTTGGTTAAAAAAATAGTTTTTCGGTATGGATACATTTATTATAAACTACTTTGAAGCTCATATAAAGTTGAATAAACGGCAAAGATTATCAACCGATTTTTAAGTTTGATATCTTAATCGACAGCTCTTTTGTTGTCTATAAATTGTATTAAAAAAGATTTTAAACTTTTTGCTTATAAATTAAAAAAAAATAATTTAATTGATAAATAAATTATTTTTTGATGGACGATAGTCCATAAAAGTAAAAGTTACTGACCGATTCAAAAGTTTGATATCTCAATCAAAAGCCATGCTACTACGCATGAATATTAATTATGAAAATTATAACATTTGGTTTAAAAAAATAGTTTTTCGGTAAGGATACATTTATTATAAACTACTTTGAAGCTCATATAAAGTTGAATAAACGGCAAAGATTATCAACCGATATTTAAGTTTGATATCTTAATCGACAGCTCTTTTGTTGTCTATAAATTGTATTAAAAAAGATTTTAAACTTTTTGCTTATAAATTAAAAAAAAAAAATTTAATTGATAAATAAATTATTTTTTGATGGACGATAGTCCATAAAAGTCAAAGTTAATGACCGATTCAAAAGTTTGATATCTTAATCAAAAGCCATGCTACTACGCATAAATATTGATTATGAAAATTATAACATTTGGTTTAAAAAAATAGTTTTTCGGTATGGATACATTTATTATAAACTACTTTGAAGCTCATATAAAGTTGAATAAACGGCAAAGATTATCAACCGATTTTTAAGTTTGATATCTTAATCGACAGCTCTTTTGTTGTCTATAAATTGTATTAAAAAAGATTTTAAACTTTTTGCTTATAAATTAAAAAAAAATAATTTAATTGATAAATAAATTATTTTTTGATGGACGATAGTCCATAAAAGTCAAAGTTATTGACCGATTCAAAAGTTTGATATCTTAATCAAAAGCCATGCTACTACGCATAAATATTGATTATGAAAATTATAACATTTGGTTTAAAAAAATAGTTTTTCGGTATGGATACATTTATTATAAACTACTTTGAAGCTCATATAAAGTTGAATAAACGGCAAAGATTATCAACCGATTTTTAAGTTTGATATCTTAATCGACAGCTCTTTTGTTGTCTATAAATTGTATTAAAAAAGATTTTAATTTTTTTGCTTATAAATTAAAAAAAAATAATTTAATTGATAAATAAATTATTTTTTGATGGACGATAGTCCATAAAAGTAAAAGTTACTGACCGATTCAAAAGTTTGATATCTCAATCAAAAGCCATGCTACTACGCATGAATATTAATTATGAAAATTATAACATTTGGTTAAAAAAAATAGTTTTTCGGTATGGATACATTTATTATAAACTACTTTGAAGCTCATATAAAGTTGAATAAACGGCAAAGATTATCAACCGATTTTTAAGTTTGATATCTTAATCGACAGCTCTTTTGTTGTCTATAAATTGTATTAAAAAAGATTTTAATTTTTTTGCTTATAAATTAAAAAAAAATAATTTAATTGATAAATAAATTATTTTTTGATGGACGATAGTCCATAAAAGTCAAAGTTATTGACCGATTCAAAAGTTTGATATCTTAATCAAAAGCCATGCTACTACGCATAAATATTGATTATGAAAATTATAACATTTGGTTTAAAAAAATAGTTTTTCGGTATGGATACATTTATTATAAACTACTTTGAAGCTCATATAAAGTTGAATAAACGGCAAAGATTATCAACCGATTTTTAAGTTTGATATCTTAATCGACAGCTCTTTTGTTGTCTATAAATTGTATTAAAAAAGATTTTAATTTTTTTGCTTATAAATTAAAAAAAAATAATTTAATTGATAAATAAATTATTTTTTGATGGACGATAGTCCATAAAAGTCAAAGTTACTGACCGATTCAAAAGTTTGATATCTTAATCAAAAGCCATGCTACTACGCATAAATATTGATTATAAAAATTATAACATTTAGTTTAAAAAAATAGTTTTTCGATATGGATACATTTATTATAAACTACTTTGAAGCTCATATAAAGTTGAATAAACGGCAAAGATTATCAACCGATTTTTAAGTTTGATATCTTAATCGACAGCTCTTTTGTTGTCTATAAATTGTATTAAAAAAGATTTTAAGATTTTTGCTTATAAATTAAAAAAAAATAATTTAATTGATAAATAAATTATTTTTTGATGGACGATAGTCCATAAAAGTCAAAGTTACTGACCGATTCAAAAGTTTGATATCTTAATCAAAAGCCATGCTACTACGCATAAATATTGATTATAAAAATTATAACATTTAGTTTAAAAAAATAGTTTTTCGATATGGATACATTTATTATAAACTACTTTGAAGCTCATATAAAGTTGAATAAACGGCAAAGACTATCAACCGATGTTTAAGTTTGATATCTTAATCGACAGCTCTTTTGTTGTCTATAAATTGTATTAAAAAAGATTTTAAACTTTTTGCTTATAAATTAAAAAAAAATAATTTAATTGATAAATAAATTATTTTTTGATGGACGATAGTCCATAAAAGTCAAAGTTATTGACCGATTCAAAAGTTTGATATCTTAATCAAAAGCCATGCTACTACGCATAAATATTGATTATGAAAATTATAACATTTGGTTTAAAAAAATAGTTTTTTGCTTATAAATTAAAAAAAAATAATTTAATTGATAAATAAATTATTTTTTGATGGACGATAGTCCATAAAAGTCAAAGTTACTGACCGATTCAAAAGTTTGATATCTTAATCAAAAGCCATGCTACTACGCATAAATATTGATTATAAAAATTATAACATTTAGTTTAAAAAAATAGTTTTTCGATATGGATACATTTATTATAAACTACTTTGAAGCTCATATAAAGTTGAATAAACGGCAAAGATTATCAACCGATGTTTAAGTTTGATATCTTAATCGACAGCTCTTTTGTTGTCTATAAATTGTATTAAAAAAGATTTTAAACTTTTTGCTTACAAATTAAAAAAAAATAAATTAATTGATAAATAAATTATTTTTTGATGGACGATAGTCCATAAAAGTAAAAGTTACTGACCGATTCAAAACTTTGATATCTTAATCAAAAGCCATGCTACTACGCATAAATATTAATTATGAAAATGATAACATTTGGTTTAAAAAAATAGTTTTTCGGTAAGGATACATTTATTATAAACTACTTTGAAGCTCATATAAAGTTGAATAAACGGCAAAGATTATCAACCGATTTTTAAGTTTGATATCTTAATCGACAGCTCTTTTGTTGTCTATAAATTGTATTAAAAAAGATTTTAAACTTTTTGCTTATAAATTAAAAAAAAATAATTTAATTGATAAATAAATTATTTTTTGATGGACGATAGTCCATAAAAGTCAAAGTTATTGACCGATTCAAAAGTTTGATATCTTAATCAAAAGCCATGCTACTACGCATAAATATTGATTATGGAAATTATAACATTTGGTTTAAAAAAATAGTTTTTCGGTAAGGATACATTTATTATAAACTACTTTGAAGCTCATATAAAGTTGAATAAACGGCAAAGATTATCAACCGATATTTAAGTTTGATATCTTAATCGACAGCTCTTTTGTTGTCTATAAATTGTATTAAAAAAGATTTTAAACTTTTTGCTTATAAATTAAAAAAAAATAATTTAATTGATAAATAAATTATTTTTTGATGGACGATAGTCCATAAAAGTCAAAGTTATTGACCGATTCAAAAGTTTGATATCTTAATCAAAAGCCATGCTACTACGCATAAATATTGATTATGAAAATTATAACATTTGGTTTAAAAAAATAGTTTTTCGGTATGGATACATTTATTATAAACTACTTTGAAGCTCATATAAAGTTGAATAAACGGCAAAGATTATCAACCGATTTTTAAGTTTGATATCTTAATCGACAGCTCTTTTGTTGTCTATAAATTGTATTAAAAAAGATTTTAATTTTTTTGCATATAAATTAAAAAAAAATAATTTAATTGATAAATAAATTATTTTTTGATGGACGATAGTCCATAAAAGTCAAAGTTATTGACCGATTCAAAAGTTTGATATCTTAATCAAAAGCCATGCTACTACGCATAAATATTGATTATGAAAATTATAACATTTGGTTTAAAAAAATAGTTTTTCGGTATGGATACATTTATTATAAACTACTTTGAAGCTCATATAAAGTTGAATAAACGGCAAAGATTATCAACCGATTTTTAAGTTTGATATCTTAATCGACAGCTCTTTTGTTGTCTATAAATTGTATTAAAAAAGATTTTAATTTTTTTGCTTATAAATTAAAAAAAAATAATTTAATTGATAAATAAATTATTTTTTGATGGACGATAGTCCATAAAAGTCAAAGTTACTGACCGATTCAAAAGTTTGATATCTTAATCAAAAGCCATGCTACTACGCATAAATATTGATTATAAAAATTATAACATTTAGTTTAAAAAAATAGTTTTTCGATATGGATACATTTATTATAAACTACTTTGAAGCTCATATAAAGTTGAATAAACGGCAAAGATTATCAACCGATTTTTAAGTTTGATATCTTAATCGACAGCTCTTTTGTTGTCTATAAATTGTATTAAAAAAGATTTTAAGATTTTTGCTTATAAATTAAAAAAAAATAATTTAATTGATAAATAAATTATTTTTTGATGGACGATAGTCCATAAAAGTAAAAGTTACTGACCGATTCAAAACTTTGATATCTTAATCAAAAGCCATGCTACTACGCATAAATATTGATTATGAAAATTATAACATTTGGTTTAAAAAAATAGTTTTTCGGTAAGGATACATTTATTATAAACTACTTTGAAGCTCATATAAAGTTGAATAAACGGCAAAGATTATCAACCGATTTTTTAATTTGATATCTTAATCGACAGCTCTTTTGTTGTCTATAAATTGTATTAAAAAAGATTTTAATTTTTTTGCTTATAAATTAAAAAAAAATAATTTAATTGATAAATAAATTATTTTTTGATGGACGATAGTCCATAAAAGTCAAAGTTACTGACCGATTCAAAAGTTTGATATCTTAATCAAAAGCCATGCTACTACGCATAAATATTGATTATAAAAATTATAACATTTAGTTTAAAAAAATAGTTTTTCGATATGGATACATTTATTATAAACTACTTTGAAGCTCATATAAAGTTGAATAAACGGCAAAGACTATCAACCGATGTTTAAGTTTGATATCTTAATCGACAGCTCTTTTGTTGTCTATAAATTGTATTAAAAAAGATTTTAAACTTTTTGCTTATAAATTAAAAAAAAATAATTTAATTGATAAATAAATTATTTTTTGATGGACGATAGTCCATAAAAGTCAAAGTTATTGACCGATTCAAAAGTTTGATATCTTAATCAAAAGCCATGCTACTACGCATAAATATTGATTATGAAAATTATAACATTTGGTTTAAAAAAATAGTTTTTTGCTTATAAATTAAAAAAAAATAATTTAATTGATAAATAAATTATTTTTTGATGGACGATAGTCCATAAAAGTCAAAGTTACTGACCGATTCAAAAGTTTGATATCTTAATCAAAAGCCATGCTACTACGCATAAATATTGATTATAAAAATTATAACATTTAGTTTAAAAAAATAGTTTTTCGATATGGATACATTTATTATAAACTACTTTGAAGCTCATATAAAGTTGAATAAACGGCAAAGATTATCAACCGATGTTTAAGTTTGATATCTTAATCGACAGCTCTTTTGTTGTCTATAAATTGTATTAAAAAAGATTTTAAACTTTTTGCTTACAAATTAAAAAAAAATAAATTAATTGATAAATAAATTATTTTTTGATGGACGATAGTCCATAAAAGTAAAAGTTACTGACCGATTCAAAACTTTGATATCTTAATCAAAAGCCATGCTACTACGCATAAATATTAATTATGAAAATGATAACATTTGGTTTAAAAAAATAGTTTTTCGGTAAGGATACATTTATTATAAACTACTTTGAAGCTCATATAAAGTTGAATAAACGGCAAAGATTATCAACCGATTTTTAAGTTTGATATCTTAATCGACAGCTCTTTTGTTGTCTATAA
>CAUVYK010000021.1:50000-71283 GCA_963556175.1 Tipula confusa
TATAAAAATATACCTTAATGTATCGATTGATTTTAATCTAATAAAAGCACACGTTCCTTGCGGTCCGTGATTATGTGCATGTATTAGCTCTAGAATTACCACAGTTATCCATGTAACTATGTATACGATCTAATAAATCATAACTGATATACTGAGCCTTTTGCGGTTTCACTATTCGAGAGTGTGTACTTAGACATGCATGGCTTAATCTTTGAGACAAGCATATAACTACTGGCAGGATCAACCAGAATGTAAATGATTTTTTTCCATAAAACTTTAAAGATTTATGAATAAATTTTATTATAATAATTTTATTTGTTTATTTTCAAATTAATTCAATTGAATTGTTAATATACGTATATTCGTAATATTATTTCATATTGAAGGCGCAAAATTCATGTTTTTAATTTTATTTGTGATTTTGAATTTTGTGTTTTCATAATAAATTGAAATTCTCACAACAACCTAATAGTACATGAGCATTTATTATTATAGATATGTATTTGTTCCGTTAACACGGTCAAATAATAATAAAAATATTTTCTTTAAACTTATATTGCCTAATCCAAGGTAATTTTGTTTATTTATAAATTTTTATTTTTTTTATTTTATTTAATTTTTCTTCTCTACAAGTAAGGGAGAGACACAAAAAACAAAAGGGACCGTACTTTTTTATAATTTTTTTTTTTATATTATAATTAATACCACATGTAATTAAACTAGAAGAAGCCTCTTTTCGGTAGAGTATCTTTGATAAAAAAAAAATTTAATTTTTTTTTTTTACGATAAAGCTTTGTTTACCAATAGATAGTGACTCTTTTTGAGAATAATTTTGAATTTAAAAAAAAAACATTGAACATTTTTTTTTTATATTATAATTAATACCACATGTAATTACACTAGAAGAAGCCTCTTTTTGGTAAAGTATCTTTGATAAAAAAAAAATATAATTTTTTTTTTTACCATAAAGCTTTGTTTACCAATAGATAGTGACTCTTTTTGAGAATAATTTTGAATTTAAAAAAAAAACATTGAACATTTTTTTTTTATATTATAATTCATACCACATGTAATTAAACTAGAAGAAGCCTCTTTTCGGTAGAGTATCTTTGATAAAAAAAAAATTAAATTTTTTTTTTTTATAAAGCTTTGTTTACCACTAGATAGTGACTCTTTTTGAGAATAATTTTGAATTTAAAAAAAAAACATTGAACATTTTTTTTTTATATTATAATTAATACCACATGTAATTAAACTAGAAGAAGCCTCTTTTTGGTAGAGTATCTTTGATAAAACAAAAATTTAATTTTTTTTTTTTACGATAAAGCTTTGTTTACCAATAGATAGTGACTCTTTTTGAGAATAATTTTGAATTTTTAAAAAAAACATTGAACATTTTTTTTTTTATATTATAATTAATACCACATGTAACTAAACTAGAAGAAGCCTCTTTTTGGTAGAGTATCTTTGATAAAAAAAAAAATTAATTTTTTTTTTTACGATAAAGCTTTGTTTACCAATAGATAGTGACTCTTTTTGAGAATAATTTTGAATTTTAAAAAAAAACATTGAACATTTTTTTTTATATTATAATTATTACCACATGTAATTAAACTAGAAAAAGCCTCTTTTTGGTAGAGTATCTTTGATAAAAAAAAAATTTAATTTTTTTTTTTTTACGATAAAGCTTTGTTTACCAATAGATAGTGACTCTTTTTGAGAATAATTTTGAATTTAAAAAAAAACATAAAACATTTTTTTTTTATATTATAATTAATACCACATGTAATTAAACTAGAAGAAGCCTCTTTTCGGTAGAGTATCTTTGATAAAAAAAAAATTTAATTTTTTTTTTTTACGATAAAGCTTTGTTTACCAATAGATAGTGATTTTTTTTGAGAATAATTTTGAATTTAAAAAAAAAACATTGAACATTTTTTTTTTATATTATAATTAATACCACATGTAATTACACTAGAAGAAGCCTCTTTTTGGTAAAGTATCTTTGATAAAAAAAAAATATAATTTTTTTTTTACCATAAAGCTTTGTTTACCAATAGATAGTGACTCTTTTTGAGAAAAATTTTGAATTTAAAAAAAAAACATTGAACATTTTTTTTTTATATTATAATTCATACCACATGTAATTAAACTAGAAGAAGCCTCTTTTCGGTAGAGTATCTTTGATAAAAAAAAAATTAAATTTTTTTTTTTACGATAAAGCTTTGTTCACCACTAGATAGTGACTCTTTTTGAGAATAATTTTGAATTTAAAAAAAAAACATTGAAAAGAGCTGTCGATTAAGATATCAAACTTAAAAATCGGTTGATAATCTTTGCCGTTTATTCAACTTTATATGAGCTTCAAAGTAGTTTATAATAAATGTATCCATACCGAAAAACTATTTTTTTAAACCAAATGTTATAATTTTCATAATCAATATTTATGCGTAGTAGCATGGCTTTTGATTAAGATATCAAACTTTTGAATCGGTCAATAACTTTGACTTTTATGGACTATCGTCCATCAAAAAATAATTTATTTATCAATTAAATTATTTTTTTTTAATTTATAAGCAAAAAGTTTAAAATCTTTTTTAATACAATTTATAGACAACAAAAGAGCTGTCGATTAAGATATCAAACTTAAATATCGGTTGATAATCTTTGCCGTTTATTCAACTTTATATGAGCTTCAAAGTAGTTTATAATAAATGTATCCTTACCGAAAAACTATTTTTTTAAACCAAATGTTATAATTTTCATAATCAATATTTATGCGTAGTAGCATGGCTTTTGATTAAGATATCAAACTTTTGAATCGGTCAATAACTTTGACTTTTATGGACTATCGTCCATCAAAAAATAATTTATTTATCAATTAAATTATTTTTTTTTAATTTATAAGCAAAAAGTTTAAAATCTTTTTTAATACAATTTATAGACAACAAAAGAGCTGTCGATTAAGATATCAAACTTAAAAATCGGTTGATAATCTTTGCCGTTTATTCAACTTTATATGAGCTTCAAAGTAGTTTATAATAAATGTATCCATACCGAAAAACTATTTTTTTAAACCAAATGTTATAATTTTTATAATCAATATTTATGCGTAGTAGCATGGCTTTTGATTAAGATATCAAACTTTTGAATCGGTCAGTAACTTTGACTTTTATGGACTATCGTCCATCAAAAAATAATTTATTTATCAATTAAATTATTTTTTTTTAATTTATAAGCAAAAAACTATTTTTTTAAACCAAATGTTATAATTTTCATAATCAATATTTATGCGTAGTAGCATGGCTTTTGATTAAGATATCAAACTTTTGAATCGGTCAATAACTTTGACTTTTATGGACTATCGTCCATCAAAAAATAATTTATTTATCAATTAAATTATTTTTTTTTAATTTATAAGCAAAAAAATTAAAATCTTTTTTAATACAATTTATAGACAACAAAAGAGCTGTCGATTAAGATATCAAACTTAAAAATCGGTTGATAATCTTTGCCGTTTATTCAACTTTATATGAGCTTCAAAGTAGTTTATAATAAATGTATCCATACCGAAAAACTATTTTTTTAAACCAAATGTTATAATTTTCATAATCAATATTTATGCGTAGTAGCATGGCTTTTGATTAAGATATCAAACTTTTGAATCGGTCAATAACTTTGACTTTTATGGACTATCGTCCATCAAAAAATAATTTATTTATCAATTAAATTATTTTTTTTTAATTTATAAGCAAAAAAATTAAAATCTTTTTTAATACAATTTATAGACAACAAAAGAGCTGTCGATTAAGATATCAAACTTAAAAATCGGTTGATAATCTTTGCCGTTTATTCAACTTTATATGAGCTTCAAAGTAGTTTATAATAAATGTATCCATACCGAAAAACTATTTTTTTAAACCAAATGTTATAATTTTCATAATCAATATTTATGCGTAGTAGCATGGCATTTGATTAAGATATCAAACTTTTGAATCGGTCAATAACTTTGACTTTTATGGACTATCGTCCATCAAAAAATAATTTATTTATCAATTAAATTATTTTTTTTTAATTTATAAGCAAAAAGTTTAAAATCTTTTTTAATACAATTTATAGACAACAAAAGAGCTGTCGATTAAGATATCAAACTTAAAAATCGGTTGATAATCTTTGCCGTTTATTCAACTTTATATGAGCTTCAAAGTAGTTTATAATAAATGTACCCATACCGAAAAACTATTTTTTTAAACCAAATGTTATAATTTTCATAATCAATATTTATGCGTAGTAGCATGGCTTTTGATTAAGATATCAAACTTTTGAATCGGTCAGTAACTTTGACTTTTATGGACTATCGTCCATCAAAAAATAATTTATTTATCAATTAAATTATTTTTTTTTAATTTATAAGCAAAAAAATTAAAATCTTTTTTAATACAATTTATAGACAACAAAAGAGCTGTCGATTAAGATATCAAACTTAAAAATCGGTTGATAATCTTTGCCGTTTATTCAACTTTATATGAGCTTCAAAGTAGTTTATAATAAATGTATCCATACCGAAAAACTATTTTTTTAAACCAAATGTTATAATTTTCATAATCAATATTTATGCGTAGTAGCATGGCTTTTGATTAAGATATCAAACTTTTGAATCGGTCAGTAACTTTGACTTTTATGGACTATCGTCCATCAAAAAATAATTTATTTATCAATTAAATTATTTTTTTTTAATTTATAAGCAAAAAGTTTAAAATCTTTTTTAATACAATTTATAGACAACAAAAGAGCTGTCGATTAAGATATCAAACTTAAAAATCGGTTGATAATCTTTGCCGTTTATTCAACTTTATATGAGCTTCAAAGTAGTTTATAATAAATGTATCCATACCGAAAAACTATTTTTTTAAACCAAATGTTATAATTTTCATAATCAATATTTATGCGTAGTAGCATGGCTTTTGATTAAGATATCAAACTTTTGAATCGGTCAATAACTTTGACTTTTATGGACTATCGTCCATCAAAAAATAATTTATTTATCAATTAAATTAATTTTTTTTAATTTATAAGCAAAAATCTTAAAATCTTTTTTAATACAATTTATAGACAACAAAAGAGCTGTCGATTAAGATATCAAACTTAAAAATCGGTTGATAATCTTTGCCGTTTATTCAACTTTATATGAGCTTCAAAGTAGTTTATAATAAATGTATCCATACCGAAAAACTATTTTTTTAAACCAAATGTTATAATTTTCATAATCAATATTTATGCGTAGTAGCATGGCTTTTGATTAAGATATCAAACTTTTGAATCGGTCAATAACTTTGACTTTTATGGACTATCGTCCATCAAAAAATAATTTATTTATCAATTAAATTATTTTTTTTTAATTTATAAGCAAAAAGTTTAAAATCTTTTTTAATACAATTTATAGACAACAAAAGAGCTGTCGATTAAGATATCAAACTTAAAAATCGGTTGATAATCTTTGCCGTTTATTCAACTTTATATGAGCTTCAAAGTAGTTTATAATAAATGTATCCATACCGAAAAACTATTTTTTTAAACCAAATGTTATAATTTTCATAATCAATATTTATGCGTAGTAGCATGGCTTTTGATTAAGATATCAAACTTTTGAATCGGTCAGTAACTTTGACTTTTATGGACTATCGTCCATCAAAAAATAATTTATTTATCAATTAAATTATTTTTTTTTAATTTATAAGCAAAAAAATTAAAATCTTTTTTAATACAATTTATAGACAACAAAAGAGCTGTCGATTAAGATATCAAACTTAAAAATCGGTTGATAATCTTTGCCGTTTATTCAACTTTATATGAGCTTCAAAGTAGTTTATAATAAATGTATCCATACCGAAAAACTATTTTTTTAAACCAAATGTTATAATTTTCATAATCAATATTTATGCGTAGTAGCATGGCTTTTGATTAAGATATCAAACTTTTGAATCGGTCAGTAACTTTGACTTTTATGGACTATCGTCCATCAAAAAATAATTTATTTATCAATTAAATTATTTTTTTTTAATTTATAAGCAAAAAGTTTAAAATCTTTTTTAATACAATTTATAGACAACAAAAGAGCTGTCGATTAAGATATCAAACTTAAACATCGGTTGATAATCTTTGCCGTTTATTCAACTTTATATGAGCTTCAAAGTAGTTTATAATAAATGTATCCATACCGAAAAACTATTTTTTTAAACCAAATGTTATAATTTTCATAATCAATATTTATGCGTAGTAGCATGGCTTTTGATTAAGATATCAAACTTTTGAATCGGTCAATAACTTTGACTTTTATGGACTATCGTCCATCAAAAAATAATTTATTTATCAATTAAATTATTTTTTTTTAATTTATAAGCAAAAAGTTTAAAATCTTTTTTAATACAATTTATAGACAACAAAAGAGCTGTCGATTAAGATATCAAACTTAAAAATCGGTTGATAATCTTTGCCGTTTATTCAACTTTATATGAGCTTCAAAGTAGTTTATAATAAATGTATCCATACCGAAAAACTATTTTTTTAAACCAAATGTTATAATTTTCATAATCAATATTTATGCGTAGTAGCATGGCTTTTGATTAAGATATCAAACTTTTGAATCGGTCAATAACTTTGACTTTTATGGACTATCGTCCATCAAAAAATAATTTATTTATCAATTAAATTATTTTTTTTTAATTTATAAGCAAAAAGTTTAAAATCTTTTTTAATACAATTTATAGACAACAAAAGAGCTGTCGATTAAGATATCAAACTTAAATATCGGTTGATAATCTTTGCCGTTTATTCAACTTTATATGAGCTTCAAAGTAGTTTATAATAAATGTATCCTTACCGAAAAACTATTTTTTTAAACCAAATGTTATAATTTTCATAATCAATATTTATGCGTAGTAGCATGGCTTTTGATTAAGATATCAAACTTTTGAATCGGTCAATAACTTTGACTTTTATGGACTATCGTCCATCAAAAAATAATTTATTTATCAATTAAATTATTTTTTTTTAATTTATAAGCAAAAAGTTTAAAATCTTTTTTAATACAATTTATAGACAACAAAAGAGCTGTCGATTAAGATATCAAACTTAAAAATCGGTTGATAATCTTTGCCGTTTATTCAACTTTATATGAGCTTCAAAGTAGTTTATAATAAATGTATCCTTACCGAAAAACTATTTTTTTAAACCAAATGTTATCATTTTCATAATTAATATTTATGCGTAGTAGCATGGCTTTTGATTAAGATATCAAAGTTTTGAATCGGTCAGTAACTTTTACTTTTATGGACTATCGTCCATCAAAAAATAATTTATTTATCAATTAATTTATTTTTTTTTAATTTGTAAGCAAAAAGTTTAAAATCTTTTTTAATACAATTTATAGACAACAAAAGAGCTGTCGATTAAGATATCAAACTTAAACATCGGTTGATAATCTTTGCCGTTTATTCAACTTTATATGAGCTTCAAAGTAGTTTATAATAAATGTATCCATATCGAAAAACTATTTTTTTAAACTAAATGTTATAATTTTTATAATCAATATTTATGCGTAGTAGCATGGCTTTTGATTAAGATATCAAACTTTTGAATCGGTCAGTAACTTTGACTTTTATGGACTATCGTCCATCAAAAAATAATTTATTTATCAATTAAATTATTTTTTTTTAATTTATAAGCAAAAAAATTAAAATCTTTTTTAATACAATTTATAGACAACAAAAGAGCTGTCGATTAAGATATCAAACTTAAAAATCGGTTGATAATCTTTGCCGTTTATTCAACTTTATATGAGCTTCAAAGTAGTTTATAATAAATGTATCCATACCGAAAAACTATTTTTTTAAACCAAATGTTATAATTTTCATAATCAATATTTATGCGTAGTAGCATGGCTTTTGATTAAGATATCAAACTTTTGAATCGGTCAATAACTTTGACTTTTATGGACTATCGTCCATCAAAAAATAATTTATTTATCAATTAAATTATTTTTTTTTAATTTATAAGCAAAAAGTTTAAAATCTTTTTTAATACAATTTATAGACAACAAAAGAGCTGTCGATTAAGATATCAAACTTAAATATCGGTTGATAATCTTTGCCGTTTATTCAACTTTATATGAGCTTCAAAGTAGTTTATAATAAATGTATCCTTACCGAAAAACTATTTTTTTAAACCAAATGTTATAATTTTCATAATCAATATTTATGCGTAGTAGCATGGCTTTTGATTAAGATATCAAACTTTTGAATCGGTCAATAACTTTGACTTTTATGGACTATCGTCCATCAAAAAATAATTTATTTATCAATTAAATTATTTTTTTTTAATTTATAAGCAAAAAGTTTAAAATCTTTTTTAATACAATTTATAGACAACAAAAGAGCTGTCGATTAAGATATCAAACTTAAAAATCGGTTGATAATCTTTGCCGTTTATTCAACTTTATATGAGCTTCAAAGTAGTTTATAATAAATGTATCCTTACCGAAAAACTATTTTTTTAAACCAAATGTTATCATTTTCATAATTAATATTTATGCGTAGTAGCATGGCTTTTGATTAAGATATCAAAGTTTTGAATCGGTCAGTAACTTTTACTTTTATGGACTATCGTCCATCAAAAAATAATTTATTTATCAATTAATTTATTTTTTTTTAATTTGTAAGCAAAAAGTTTAAAATCTTTTTTAATACAATTTATAGAAAACAAAAGAGCTGTCGATTAAGATATCAAACTTAAACATCGGTTGATAATCTTTGCCGTTTATTCAACTTTATATGAGCTTCAAAGTAGTTTATAATAAATGTATCCATATCGAAAAACTATTTTTTTAAACTAAATGTTATAATTTTTATAATCAATATTTATGCGTAGTAGCATGGCTTTTGATTAAGATATCAAACTTTTGAATCGGTCAGTAACTTTGACTTTTATGGACTATTGTCCATCAAAAAATAATTTATTTATCAATTAAATTATTTTTTTTTAATTTATAAGCAAAAAACTATTTTTTTAAACCAAATGTTATAATTTTCATAATCAATATTTATGCGTAGTAGCATGGCTTTTGATTAAGATATCAAACTTTTGAATCGGTCAATAACTTTGACTTTTATGGACTATCGTCCATCAAAAAATAATTTATTTATCAATTAAATTATTTTTTTTTAATTTATAAGCAAAAAGTTTAAAATCTTTTTTAATACAATTTATAGACAACAAAAGAGCTGTCGATTAAGATATCAAACTTAAAAATCGGTTGATAATCTTTGCCGTTTATTCAACTTTATATGAGCTTCAAAGTAGTTTATAATAAATGTATCCATACCGAAAAATTATTTTTTTAAACCAAATGTTATAATTTTCATAATCAATATTTATGCGTAGTAGCATGGCTTTTGATTAAGATATCAAACTTTTGAATCGGTCAATAACTTTGACTTTTATGGACTATCGTCCATCAAAAAATAATTTATTTATCAATTAAATTATTATTTTTTAATTTATAAGCAAAAATCTTAAAATCTTTTTTAATACAATTTATAGACAACAAAAGAGCTGTCGATTAAGATATCAAACTTAAAAATCGGTTGATAATCTATGCCGTTTATTCAACTTTATATGAGCTTCAAAGTAGTTTATAATAAATGTATCCATACCGAAAAACTATTTTTTTTAACCAAATGTTATAATTTTCATAATTAATATTCTTGCGTAGTAGCATGGCTTTTGATTGAGATATCAAACTTTTGAATCGGTCAGTAACTTTTACTTTTATGGACTATCGTCCATCAAAAAATAATTTATTTATCAATTAATTTTTTTTTTTTTAATTTGTAAGCAAAAAGTTTAAAATCTTTTTTAATACAATTTATAGACAACAAAAGAGCTGTCGATTAAGATATCAAACTTAAACATCGGTTGATAGTCTTTGCCGTTTATTCAACTTTATATGAGCTTCAAAGTAGTTTATAATAAATGTATCCATATCGAAAAACTATTTTTTTAAACTAAATGTTATAATTTTTATAATCAATATTTATGCGTAGTAGCATGGCTTTTGATTAAGATATCAAACTTTTGAATCGGTCAGTAACTTTGACTTTTATGGACTATCGTCCATCAAAAAATAATTTATTTATCAATTAAATTATTTTTTTTTAATTTATAAGCAAAAAAATTAAAATCTTTTTTAATACAATTTATAGACAACAAAAGAGCTGTCGATTAAGATATCAAATTAAAAAATCGGTTGATAATCTTTGCCGTTTATTCAACTTTATATGAGCTTCAAAGTAGTTTATAATAAATGTATCCTTACCGAAAAACTATTTTTTTAAACCAAATGTTATAATTTTCATAATCAATATTTATGCGTAGTAGCATGGCTTTTGATTAAGATATCAAAGTTTTGAATCGGTCAGTAACTTTTACTTTTATGGACTATCGTCCATCAAAAAATAATTTATTTATCAATTAAATTATTTTTTTTTAATTTATAAGCAAAAATCTTAAAATCTTTTTTAATACAATTTATAGACAACAAAAGAGCTGTCGATTAAGATATCAAACTTAAAAATCGGTTGATAATCTTTGCCGTTTATTCAACTTTATATGAGCTTCAAAGTAGTTTATAATAAATGTATCCATACCGAAAAACTATTTTTTTAAACCAAATGTTATAATTTTCATAATCAATATTTATGCGTAGTAGCATGGCTTTTGATTAAGATATCAAACTTTTGAATCGGTCAATAACTTTGACTTTTATGGACTATCGTCCATCAAAAAATAATTTATTTATCAATTAAATTATTTTTTTTTAATTTATAAGCAAAAAAATTAAAATCTTTTTTAATACAATTTATAGACAACAAAAGAGCTGTCGATTAAGATATCAAACTTAAAAATCGGTTGATAATCTTTGCCGTTTATTCAACTTTATATGAGCTTCAAAGTAGTTTATAATAAATGTATCCATACCGAAAAACTATTTTTTTAAACCAAATGTTATAATTTTCATAATCAATATTTATGCGTAGTAGCATGGCTTTTGATTAAGATATCAAACTTTTGAATCGGTCAATAACTTTGACTTTTATGGACTATCGTCCATCAAAAAATAATTTATTTATCAATTAAATTATTTTTTTTTAATTTATAAGCAAAAAGTTTAAAATCTTTTTTAATACAATTTATAGACAACAAAAGAGCTGTCGATTAAGATATCAAACTTAAATATCGGTTGATAATCTTTGCCGTTTATTCAACTTTATATGAGCTTCAAAGTAGTTTATAATAAATGTATCCTTACCGAAAAACTATTTTTTTAAACCAAATGTTATAATTTTCATAATCAATATTTATGCGTAGTAGCATGGCTTTTGATTAAGATATCAAACTTTTGAATCGGTCAATAACTTTGACTTTTATGGACTATCGTCCATCAAAAAATAATTTATTTATCAATTAAATTATTTTTTTTTAATTTATAAGCAAAAAGTTTAAAATCTTTTTTAATACAATTTATAGACAACAAAAGAGCTGTCGATTAAGATATCAAACTTAAATATCGGTTGATAATCTTTGCCGTTTATTCAACTTTATATGAGCTTCAAAGTAGTTTATAATAAATGTATCCTTACCGAAAAACTATTTTTTTAAACCAAATGTTATAATTTTCATAATCAATATTTATGCGTAGTAGCATGGCTTTTGATTAAGATATCAAACTTTTGAATCGGTCAATAACTTTGACTTTTATGGACTATCGTCCATCAAAAATAATTTATTTATCAATTAAATTATTTTTTTTTAATTTATAAGCAAAAAGTTTAAAATCTTTTTTAATACAATTTATAGACAACAAAAGAGCTGTCGATTAAGATATCAAACTTAAATATCGGTTGATAATCTTTGCCGTTTATTCAACTTTATATGAGCTTCAAAGTAGTTTATAATAAATGTATCCTTACCGAAAAACTATTTTTTTAAACCAAATGTTATAATTTTCATAATCAATATTTATGCGTAGTAGCATGGCTTTTGATTAAGATATCAAACTTTTGAATCGGTCAATAACTTTGACTTTTATGGACTATCGTCCATCAAAAAATAATTTATTTATCAATTAAATTATTTTTTTTTAATTTATAAGCAAAAAGTTTAAAATCTTTTTTAATACAATTTATAGACAACAAAAGAGCTGTCGATTAAGATATCAAATTAAAAAATCGGTTGATAATCTTTGCCGTTTATTCAACTTTATATGAGCTTCAAAGTAGTTTATAATAAATGTATCCTTACCGAAAAACTATTTTTTTAAACCAAATGTTATAATTTTCATAATCAATATTTATGCGTAGTAGCATGGCTTTTGATTAAGATATCAAAGTTTTGAATCGGTCAGTAACTTTTACTTTTATGGACTATCGTCCATCAAAAAATAATTTATTTATCAATTAAATTATTTTTTTTTAATTTATAAGCAAAAAGTTTAAAATCTTTTTTAATACAATTTATAGACAACAAAAGAGCTGTCGATTAAGATATCAAACTTAAATATCGGTTGATAATCTTTGCCGTTTATTCAACTTTGAACATTTTTTTTTTATATTATAATTAATACCACATGTAACTAAACTAGAAGAAGCCTCTTTTTGGTAGAGCATCTTTGATAAAAAAAAAATTAATTTTTTTTTTTACGATAAAGCTTTGTTTACCAATAGATAGTGACTCTTTTTGAGAATAATTTTGAATTTAAAAAAAAAACATTGAACATTTTTTTTTTATATTATAATTATTACCACATGTAATTAAACTAGAAAAAGCCTCTTTTCGGTAGAGTATCTTTGATAAAACAAAAATTTAATTTTTTTTTTTTACGATAAAGCTTTGTTTACCAATAGATAGTGACTCTTTAATAATTTTGAATTTTAAAAAAAAACATTGAACATTTTTTTTTTATATTATAATTAATACCACATGTAATTAAACTAGAAGAAGCCTCTTTTTGGTAGAGTATCTTTATATGAGCTTCAAAGTAGTTTATAATAAATGTATCCTTACCGAAAAACTATTTTTTTAAACCAAATGTTATAATTTTCATAATCAATATTTATGCGTAGTAGCATGGCTTTTGATTAAGATATCAAACTTTTGAATCGGTCAGTAACTTTGACTTTTATGGACTATCGTCCATCAAAAAATAATTAATTTATCAATTAAATTATTTTTTTTTAATTTATAAGCAAAAAGTTTAAAATCTTTTTTAATACAATTTATAGACAACAAAAAAGCTGTCGATTAAGATATCAAACTTAAAAATCGGTTGATAATCTTTGCCGTTTATTCAACTTTATATGAGCTTCAAAGTAGTTTATAATAAATGTATCCATACCGAAAAACTATTTTTTTAAACCAAATGTTATAATTTTCATAATCAATATTTATGCGTAGTAGCATGGCTTTTGATTAAGATATCAAACTTTTGAATCGGTCAATAACTTTGACTTTTATGGACTATCGTCCATCAAAAAATAATTTATTTATCAATTAAATTATTTTTTTTTAATTTATAAGCAAAAAGTTTAAAATCTTTTTTAATACAATTTATAGACAACAAAAGAGCTGTCGATTAAGATATCAAACTTAAATATCGGTTGATAATCTTTGCCGTTTATTCAACTTTATATGAGCTTCAAAGTAGTTTATAATAAATGTATCCTTACCGAAAAACTATTTTTTTAAACCAAATGTTATAATTTTCATAATCAATATTTATGCGTAGTAGCATGGCTTTTGATTAAGATATCAAACTTTTGAATCGGTCAATAACTTTGACTTTTATGGACTATCGTCCATCAAAAAATAATTTATTTATCAATTAAATTATTTTTTTTTAATTTATAAGCAAAAAGTTTAAAATCTTTTTTAATACAATTTATAGACAACAAAAGAGCTGTCGATTAAGATATCAAACTTAAAAATCGGTTGATAATCTTTGCCGTTTATTCAACTTTATATGAGCTTCAAAGTAGTTTATAATAAATGTATCCTTACCGAAAAACTATTTTTTTAAACCAAATGTTATCATTTTCATAATTAATATTTATGCGTAGTAGCATGGCTTTTGATTAAGATATCAAAGTTTTGAATCGGTCAGTAACTTTTACTTTTATGGACTATCGTCCATCAAAAAATAATTTATTTATCAATTAATTTATTTTTTTTTAATTTGTAAGCAAAAAGTTTAAAATCTTTTTTAATACAATTTATAGACAACAAAAGAGCTGTCGATTAAGATATCAAACTTAAACATCGGTTGATAATCTTTGCCGTTTATTCAACTTTATATGAGCTTCAAAGTAGTTTATAATAAATGTATCCATATCGAAAAACTATTTTTTTAAACTAAATGTTATAATTTTTATAATCAATATTTATGCGTAGTAGCATGGCTTTTGATTAAGATATCAAACTTTTGAATCGGTCAGTAACTTTGACTTTTATGGACTATCGTCCATCAAAAAATAATTTATTTATCAATTAAATTTTTTTTTTTTAATTTATAAGCAAAAAACTATTTTTTTAAACCAAATGTTATAATTTTCATAATCAATATTTATGCGTAGTAGCATGGCTTTTGATTAAGATATCAAACTTTTGAATCGGTCAATAACTTTGACTTTTATGGACTATCGTCCATCAAAAAATAATTTATTTATCAATTAAATTATTTTTTTTTAATTTATAAGCAAAAAAATTAAAATCTTTTTTAATACAATTTATAGACAACAAAAGAGCTGTCGATTAAGATATCAAACTTAAAAATCGGTTGATAATCTTTGCCGTTTATTACACTTTATATGAGCTTCAAAGTAGTTTATAATAAATGTATCCATACCGAAAAACTATTTTTTTTAACCAAATGTTATAATTTTCATAATTAATATTCATGCGTAGTAGCATGGCTTTTGATTGAGATATCAAACTTTTGAATCGGTCAGTAACTTTTACTTTTATGGACTATCGTCCATCAAAAAATAATTTATTTATCAATTAAATTATTTTTTTTTAATTTATAAGCAAAAAGTTTAAAATCTTTTTTAATACAATTTATAGACAACAAAAGAGCTGTCGATTAAGATATCAAACTTAAAAATCGGTTGATAATCTTTGCCGTTTATTCAACTTTATATGAGCTTCAAAGTAGTTTATAATAAATGTATCCATACCGAAAAGCTATTTTTTTAAACCAAATGTTATAATTTTCATAATCAATATTTATGCGTAGTAGCATGGCTTTTGATTAAGATATCAAACTTTTGAATCGGTCAGTAACTTTGACTTTTATGGACTATCGTCCATCAAAAAATAATTTATTTATCAATTAAATTATTTTTTTTTAATTTATAAGCAAAAAAATTAAAATCTTTTTTAATACAATTTATAGACAACAAAAGAGCTGTCGATTAAGATATCAAACTTAAAAATCGGTTGATAATCTTTGCCGTTTATTCAACTTTATATGAGCTTCAAAGTAGTTTATAATAAATGTATCCATACCGAAAAACTATTTTTTTTAACCAAATGTTATAATTTTCATAATTAATATTCATGCGTAGTAGCATGGCTTTTGATTGAGATATCAAACTTTTGAATCGGTCAGTAACTTTTACTTTTATGGACTATCGTCCATCAAAAAATAATTTATTTATCAATTAAATTATTTTTTTTTAATTTATAAGCAAAAAGTTTAAAATCTTTTTTAATACAATTTATAGACAACAAAAGAGCTGTCGATTAAGATATCAAACTTAAAAATCGGTTGATAATCTTTGCCGTTTATTCAACTTTATATGAGCTTCAAAGTAGTTTATAATAAATGTATCCATACCGAAAAACTATTTTTTTAACCAAATGTTATAATTTTCATAATCAATATTTATGCGTAGTAGCATGGCTTTTGATTAAGATATCAAACTTTTGAATCGGTCAATAACTTTGACTTTTATGGACTATCGTCCATCAAAAAATAATTTATTTATCAATTAATTTATTTTTTTTTAATTTGTAAGCAAAAAGTTTAAAATCTTTTTTAATACAATTTATAGACAACAAAAGAGCTGTCGATTAAGATATCAAACTTAAAAATCGGTTGATAATCTTTGCCGTTTATTCAACTTTATATGAGCTTCAAAGTAGTTTATAATAAATGTATCCATATCGAAAAACTATTTTTTTAAACTAAATGTTATAATTTTTATAATCAATATTTATGCGTAGTAGCATGGCTTTTGATTAAGATATCAAACTTTTGAATCGGTCAGTAACTTTGACTTTTATGGACTATCGTCCATCAAAAAATAATTTATTTATCAATTAAATTATTTTTTTTTAATTTATAAGCAAAAAACTATTTTTTTAAACCAAATGTTATAATTTTCATAATCAATATTTATGCGTAGTAGCATGGCTTTTGATTAAGATATCAAACTTTTGAATCGGTCAATAACTTTGACTTTTATGGACTATCGTCCATCAAAAAATAATTTATTTATCAATTAAATTATTTTTTTTTAATTTATAAGCAAAAAAATTAAAATCTTTTTTAATACAATTTATAGACAACAAAAGAGCTGTCGATTAAGATATCAAACTTAAAAATCGGTTGATAATCGGCAAAGATTATCAACCGATTTTTAAGTTTGATATCTTAATCGAATCAATATGAAATTAAAACATTGAACATTTTTTTTTTATATTATAATTCATACCACATGTAATTAAACTAGAAGAAGCCTCTTTTCGGTAGAGTATCTTTGATAAAAAAAAAATAAAATTTTTTTTTTTTATAAAGCTTTGTTTACCACTAGATAGTGACTCTTTTTGAGAATAATTTTGAATTTAAAAAAAAAACATTGAACATTTTTTTTTTATATTATAATTAATACCACATGTAATTAAACTAGAAGAAGCCTCTTTTCGGTAGAGTATCTTTGATAAAAAAAAAATAAAATTTTTTTTTTTTATAAAGCTTTGTTTACCACTAGATAGTGACTCTTTTTGAGAATAATTTTGAATTTAAAAAAAAAACATTGAACATTTTTTTTTTATATTATAATTAATACCACATGTAATTAAACTAGAAGAAGCCTCTTTTTGGTAGAGTATCTTTGATAAAACAAAAATTTAATTTTTTTTTTTTACGATAAAGCTTTGTTTACCAATAGATAGTGACTCTTTTTGAGAATAATTTTGAATTTTTAAAAAAAACATTGAACATTTTTTTTTTTATATTATAATTCATACCACATGTAACTAAACTAGAAGAAGCCTCTTTTTGGTAGAGTATCTTTGATAAAAAAAAAAATTAATTTTTTTTTTTACGATAAAGCTTTGTTTACCAATAGATAGTGACTCTTTTTGAGAATAATTTTGAATTTTAAAAAAAAACATTGAACATTTTTTTTTATATTATAATTATTACCACATGTAATTAAACTAGAAAAAGCCTCTTTTTGGTAGAGTATCTTTGATAAAAAAAAAATTTAATTTTTTTTTTTTTACGATAAAGCTTTGTTTACCAATAGATAGTGACTCTTTTTGAGAATAATTTTGAATTTAAAAAAAAACATAAAACATTTTTTTTTTATATTATAATTAATACCACATGTAATTAAACTAGAAGAAGCCTCTTTTCGGTAGAGTATCTTTGATAAAAAAAAAATTTAATTTTTTTTTTTTACGATAAAGCTTTGTTTACCAATAGATAGTGATTTTTTTTGAGAATAATTTTGAATTTAAAAAAAAAACATTGAACATTTTTTTTTTATATTATAATTAATACCACATGTAATTACACTAGAAGAAGCCTCTTTTTGGTAAAGTATCTTTGATAAAAAAAAAATATAATTTTTTTTTTTACCATAAAGCTTTGTTTACCAATAGATAGTGACTCTTTTTGAGAAAAATTTTGAATTTAAAAAAAAAACATTGAACATTTTTTTTTTATATTATAATTCATACCACATGTAATTAAACTAGAAGAAGCCTCTTTTCGGTAGAGTATCTTTGATAAAAAAAAAATTAAATTTTTTTTTTTACGATAAAGCTTTGTTCACCACTAGATAGTGACTCTTTTTGAGAATAATTTTGAATTTAAAAAAAAAACATTGAACATTTTTTTTTTATATTATGAGCTTCAAAGTAGTTTATAATAAATGTATCCATACCGAAAAACTATTTTTTTAAACCAAATGTTATAATTTTCATAATCAATATTTATGCGTAGTAGCATGGCTTTTGATTAAGATATCAAACTTTTGAATCGGTCAATAACTTTGACTTTTATGGACTATCGTCCATCAAAAAATAATTTATTTATCAATTAATTTATTTTTTTTTAATTTGTAAGCAAAAAGTTTAAAATCTTTTTTAATACAATTTATAGACAACAAAAGAGCTGTCGATTAAGATATCAAACTTAAAAATCGGTTGATAATCTTTGCCGTTTATTCAACTTTATATGAGCTTCAAAGTAGTTTATAATAAATGTATCCTTACCGAAAAACTATTTTTTTAAACCAAATGTTATAATTTTCATAATCAATATTTATGCGTAGTAGCATGGCTTTTGATTAAGATATCAAACTTTTGAATCGGTCAATAACTTTGACTTTTATGGACTATCGTCCATCAAAAAATAATTTATTTATCAATTAAATTATTATTTTTTAATTTATAAGCAAAAAGTTTAAAATCTTTTTTAATACAATTTATAGACAACAAAAGAGCTGTCGATTAAGATATCAAACTTAAAAATCGGTTGATAATCTTTGTCGTTTATTCAACTTTATATGAGCTTCAAAGTAGTTTATAATAAATGTATCCTTACCGAAAAACTATTTTTTTAAACCAAATGTTATCATTTTCATAATTAATATTTATGCGTAGTAGCATGGCTTTTGATTAAGATATCAAAGTTTTGAATCGGTCAGTAACTTTTACTTTTATGGACTATCGTCCATCAAAAAATAATTTATTTATCAATTAATTTATTTTTTTTTAATTTGTAAGCAAAAAGTTTAAAATCTTTTTTAATACAATTTATAGACAACAAAAGAGCTGTCGATTAAGATATCAAACTTAAACATCGGTTGATAATCTTTGCCGTTTATTCAACTTTATATGAGCTTCAAAGTAGTTTATAATAAATGTATCCATATCGAAAAACTATTTTTTTAAACTAAATGTTATAATTTTTATAATCAATATTTATGCGTAGTAGCATGGCTTTTGATTAAGATATCAAACTTTTGAATCGGTCAGTAACTTTGACTTTTATGGACTATCGTCCATCAAAAAATAATTTATTTATCAATTAAATTATTTTTTTTTTATTTATAAGCAAAAAACTATTTTTTTAAACCAAATGTTATAATTTTCATAATCAATATTTATGCGTAGTAGCATGGCTTTTGATTAAGATATCAAACTTTTGAATCGGTCAATAACTTTGACTTTTATGGACTATCGTCCATCAAAAAATAATTTATTTATCAATTAAATTATTTTTTTTTAATTTATAAGCAAAAAAATTAAAATCTTTTTTAATACAATTTATAGACAACAAAAGAGCTGTCGATTAAGATATCAAACTTAAAAATCGGTTGATAATCTTTGCCGTTTATTCAACTTTATATGAGCTTCAAAGTAGTTTATAATAAATGTATCCATACCGAAAAACTATTTTTTTTAACCAAATGTTATAATTTTCATAATTAATATTCATGCGTAGTAGCATGGCTTTTGATTGAGATATCAAACTTTTGAATCGGTCAGTAACTTTTACTTTTATGGACTATCGTCCATCAAAAAATAATTTATTTATCAATTAAATTATTTTTTTTTAATTTATAAGCAAAAAAATTAAAATCTTTTTTAATACAATTTATAGACAACAAAAGAGCTGTCGATTAAGATATCAAACTTAAAAATCGGTTGATAATCTTTGCCGTTTATTCAACTTTATATGAGCTTCAAAGTAGTTTATAATAAATGTATCCATACCGAAAAACTATTTTTTTTAACCAAATGTTATAATTTTCATAATTAATATTCATGCGTAGTAGCATGGCTTTTGATTGAGATATCAAACTTTTGAATCGGTCAGTAACTTTTACTTTTATGGACTATCGTCCATCAAAAAATAATTTATTTATCAATTAAATTATTTTTTTTAACTATTTTTAATTATATTTTTAATAACTATTTTTTCATATAAAGTTGAATAAACGGCAAAGATTATCAACCGATTTTTAAGTTTGATATCTTAATCGACGCTCTTTTGTTGTCTATAAATTGTATTAAAAAAGATTTTAATTTTTTTGCTTATAAATTAAAAAAAAATAATTTAATTGATAAATAAATTATTTTTTGATGGACGATAGTCCATAAAAGTCAAAGTTATTGACCGATTCAAAAGTTTGATATCTTAATCAAAAGCCATGCTACTACGCATAAATATTGATTATGAAAATTATAACATTTGGTTTAAAAAAATAGTTTTTCGGTATGGATACATTTATTATAAACTACTTTGAAGCTCATATAAAGTTGAATAAACGGCAAAGATTATCAACCGATTTTTAAGTTTGATATCTTAATCGACAGCTCTTTTGTTGTCTATAAATTGTATTAAAAAAGATTTTAAACTTTTTGCTTATAAATTAAAAAAAAATAATTTAATTGATAAATAAATTATTTTTTGATGGACGATAGTCCATAAAAGTCAAAGTTACTGACCGATTCAAAAGTTTGATATCTTAATCAAAAGCCATGCTACTACGCATAAATATTGATTATGAAAATTATAACATTTGGTTTAAAAAAATAGTTTTTCGGTATGGATACATTTATTATAAACTACTTTGAAGCTCATATAAAGTTGAATAAACGGCAAAGATTATCAACCGATTTTTAAGTTTGATATCTTAATCGACAGCTCTTTTGTTGTCTATAAATTGTATTAAAAAAGATTTTAAACTTTTTGCTTATAAATTAAAAAAAAATAATTTAATTGATAAATAAATTATTTTTTGATGGACGATAGTCCATAAAAGTCAAAGTTATTGACCGATTCAAAAGTTTGATATCTTAATCAAAAGCCATGCTACTACGCATAAATATTGATTATGAAAATTATAACATTTGGTTTAAAAAAATAGTT
>CAUVYK010000022.1:0-11070 GCA_963556175.1 Tipula confusa
ATATATATATATATATATATATATATATATATATATATATATATATATATATATATATATATATATATATATATATATATATATGTGTATATATATATATATATATATATATATATATATATATATATATATATAAATATATATATATATATATATATATATATATATATATATATATATATATATATATGTATATATATATATATATATATATATATATATATATATATATATATATATATATATATATATATATATATATATATATATATATATATATATATATATATATGTGTATATATATATATATATATATATTTATATATATATATATATATATATATATATATATATATATATATATATATATATATATATATATATATATATATATATATATATATATGTATATATATATATATATATATATATATATTTATATATATATATATATATATATATATATATATATATATATACATATATAAATATATATATATATATATATATATATATATATATATATATATATATATATATATATATATATATATATATTTATATATTTATATATTTATATATTTATATGTATTTATATATTTATATATTTATATATTTATATATTTATATATTTATATATTTATATATTTATATATTTATATGTATTTATGTATATTATATATATATATATATATATATATATATATATATATATATATATATATATATATATATATATATTTATATATATATATATATATATATATATATATATATATATATATATATATATATATATTTATATACATTTCTTTCTCTTTGTTTAATGTGAATTTCTTTACATAGTGGGGCAACTTTAGGTAATTGACCAGTTGTTTTAGAGTAATTTCAAACCCTAGTCGATTTGTTAGGTTCGTTATAATTGTAACATTTTTCAAAGTTAAGTCTCCATGTTTTGTTTTATATTGAATACTAGCTAGTTGAACCCGCTTTAGAATAAAATAAAGGTCGCAATGAACTGTATGATGGAAATGCAAAAATTATTGGAGCATAGTATAATAATAAGGAAAGTCTTTTTACCCTGAATCTTTTGGATAACTTGGAATGATTTGTGTAGTTGTATTATAGAAACCGGGCAGTAAATGTTAATATGCTTCAAATGCCAATCAACAACAACATCTTCATCTTGAATATTTGAAATGCCATAGATTTAACTATTCTTGTTTTGTGGTAATAAATAATCACATTATAATTTTAATTCGATCTGGGTTCCCTACTAATCGCTCCAATATGCTGATTAAGGATGAAGCAATATCATTACCTGCTCGTTCTTTAACCAGCTCATGCTAATTTGAACAAGACATTATTTTATTTGGGTTACAGAAGCCGATCAAGTTGACAACGAGTATCTTCGAAACACTAAGCAAAAATTTAATTTTCCTTTATATATTGAATTTTCCTTTATGATTGGTTCTAGTTTAGAAACTAAAACGGTTTGAAAATAAAAATTATGATTTACAACAATAATTTAATCAAATCGGATTTAAAACATTTGTTTAGTTTTCGATTTTGTCGTATCACCTATGATATCTAAAAAGGAATTACGATAAAAATAATTATTAATGTTTGAAGTACCATGGAGTTACAACAAATTAAAAGTCGGTAATTCTAAAACTATTCTACTAATAACAAAATGGACTAAAGCGTTGAAAAGAGTTGAAAAAATTATGTAAAAAAATTTGATCCAACAGAAAAACTGAAAATCGGGTTTTTGGTAGGAACGACTGTATAATACGACTGGGGCGACATTGTTAAAAAGATTTCGTTTACAAATACATACTAAATTTTTCGCGCTTACTATACTATATACTATATGCTTTAGTATATAGTAAATTTTAGAAAATTTCTAACAAAAGTGATTTTCTAAACTCAACTGCTATATTTTTTTGAAAAATAGTCTTACATATTTTAAACTAAAATATTCAATTCTTACACACAACTATTCTTATGAATTAATTAAACATTACTTGGTTAATTTACTAAAAATAATTATGTACTTAGATCAACATTTGTAAAAATTCTTTTGTATCCACGCGCCTCGGATATTAGTTAACCGAAAGAACAATTTAACAACAATTCGGTTAATTTGATGTGAATCTTACATAGCATCAATATGGTTATAGTTGGCGTTAATTTAAGTGATGGTTAAATTAGACCGACGTATATAAAAATATAGATTCTTACTTTATTCGACCAACAACTTCGAAGAACTATCGACCAACAATGTAAGAAACAATTATGAACTTTGTGGTCGCACATGATATCATTATGGTAACTATTATTTTTATTATACTAATATCAACTTAGAAACATGGGGTGGGATGTTGTAACTTCGAATTTTTCGAACTTCGATAAATTATCATTTTTGGTATGTTGTACCACTTTCGACAACCGAAACTTTCGATGTTTCATCACTTAACTAAAATCTGAGTGATACGTAGTGTTTGGCTTGTTAAAAATAAAAAAAATAATTAAATTTCATAAACAAATATTAAATAATAGTTAATTAAGAGAAAATAATATAGTTATAATAATAGTTACATAGTTTATAACTTTTTTAAGATTTTTTAATTACTAATTTAAACTATAAAATTGTTTTTTAATTTTACATTGTAGACTTAAAAAAGTGACAAACACCCGACAGTTTGAATTGATGGTGCGCTATTTAGAGGAACACCGGGAGCTCGTGACAGGCTCTTTCAATAGTACTACGACAAGGATTGTCTTGTAACAAGGTTGGCGCGAGCTCTCAAATAAATTAAATGGAGAAGGACCTCCGATTCGTAACGACGAATCGTGGAAAAAGGTAGGATTTTTATAGGTTAACAAAGATATATTATATTTAATAACATATATTTTTCTAATTAATAGGTTTGGGCTGATTTAAAAAATAAAATTAAAAAAGAACTTAGAAAAACCCATAGCCATCAGATCGGTCTTTTTGACGCCGTTCGAAGAACGAGTAGTTCAATTGACCGGTCTTACCGAAGCCGCCCTAGGCGTAGCCGGCGAAGAAATGGGGTTCGAATTTGATGAATCACCATCACCGATGCCGATATTAGTGGTTGAAAACAACGAGGCGGCAGAATTACCAACACAAAGTGCAGCTGGTGCAACATTAGAAGTGCCGCCAAGTGTACAGAGACGACGGCAAAGTATGATGTCGAAGGTATACGAGGAACTTAAAGACCAAGGAAAAAGGCAACAAGAATTTCAGGCTTCCCTACTTTTATTGATGACGGAAGCCAATGAAATAAATGCTAAAAGGCTGAAATTGGAAGAACAAAGACTTCGGACGAATTAAATCATATTCGTAATTATATTTATTTTAATATAATCAAATTTTTATTATTATTTTATTAGCTTTAAATGTAAAGAATGACCAATGAATTTTTATTTAATTAAATACAATTATGCATTATACTTTTAATATTATTAAAAACAATTTAAAAGACCGTTCCGAATTTCCACTGCGTTTTCCATGTCTTGAATATCATCATATTCGAAATCACCTTCGTAATTTATATCGCCTGCTTCGTCGGTAAGAGTTAAATATACCATTTCAAGTTGGTTTATGAGGCATAAATTGTAAAGAGCGGCACAAACATTTACAATTTTTTCAACTTTGACTGGCTCATACCGTAGCTTTCTTTCCCCCAATAAGCATCGAAACGTGTTTTTTAAAACTCCAATGCAGCGTTCAACTGGGTTACGCGCCTTCGAGTGTAACGCATTGTACATCGTTTGTGTAGCATTGGGGTTTCGGTATGGTGTCATTAAAAACGGCTCCTATGGGTACTCTGAATCACCAAAAAGCCATGTATTCCTTTGACCATTATCAAATGCTTGTTTAAGACTTCTTTTAACTTTTGACATCTCCCAAATCGCCGAATCATGTGTCGATCCAGGAAACTTGTTCGCAACCTTATGGGCAAACTGATAATATTAGCAAATCATAGTTGCAAATCTGAAAACAAGAATTTATTAATTCATAAATATATATAATTGAAATAATTGTTTTTATATTTACCAATTGAACGTTCATTGAGTGGTTTCCCCACCGGTCCACAAAAATATGTTCATTCTTGCGTGGCGCAAGAATATTTATGTGAGTCCCATCGACACATCCAATGACCCCCGGGTGGCTGGTTTTCTCATAGAAGCGTTCCTTGTACTGTGTCTGGATATTTTCATCAGGAAACTTTATGTATTCCCGGCAAAAAGTATCCTCTAGGATAATAGATAGTTCACTTACGGATCGTGATATCATGGATTGATCCATATTATGAAATATAACATCTCCCGTGGTTCGTTGATAAGAACCCGTCGCATAAAAGTTTAATACTGCGGCGAGTTTCACTTCTAAAGGGATTTTTGTAATTCGTTTCCCAGCGTCAATTCGGGGTGTAATTTCAGTTAAAAGATACTTAAATATATCTTTCGATACACGAAAGATATTAGAATTCCAAAAATCTAATAAAAAATTAAATAAATTCAAAGATTCATTTAGTAATTTTAAATTATATACACATTACCACAACCTTAACTTACTTTTGTGTAGAAAGATCAAAAATATTGGATCTATCCCTAAGGAACCGACGCTCTAAATAAAAATTTATGTTAGAATAGTTTTGGCGACGATGAGAATTTCCACGCAACGAATTGATTAAAATAACACAACCAATATTGTTCATTTTCACTTTATTTAACTAAATAATATTATTTTATTTACTGAAAAAAAGAGAATATATAAATTTAAGCACGAATCACAAAACAAAATATTTAACAATTAAACACTTGACACATAATAATATTGTATTTGCAGCTGTCATTCCATATTCGAAAAAGTGTTGCATGATACAATTATCGACTATCTGTCGATAATGATACAACATACCGACTTTCATCACTAGTGATGTGATCATCACTTTCGACAGTATCGATAGTCATGTTACAACATCCCATCCATGGTATCCGTGTATGACGTCCTGAAGTCATACTGCGTCTATGATTATCGAAAATGTGAGACGAAAATGGTCGGCAGAAGCCTCAACTAAAATGAACTCGTCTTCAAGAGGATGGTTACAATAGTACAAAACTTTTGATATTCTGAAAGGATATTTGGTGGCACTGTCTTTTCTATTTCAATGAATTAGTATGACAAAGCAAAGTTATTTTAAACATTGATCTAGTTTTTTCGATATATTATATATGCAATTATGTAAATTGTTAATTTATGTAAGTCACAATTTTGTATCGAAGTTAAGAACAACCTATCAAGAACTTTTGCAATTGGTTCAGTTGCAAGACAAGTAGATGCTTTGTCTCCAATACTTTTTAAACTCATAAAAAAACAGGAGCCTAATCACACTAATTAAAATACTAATGTATTTTTATCGAATATCAACATATACTATTGATATTTGCTACAATAGAAAATCAACTATAGTTGAAAATCAACTATTCTTATCTGATGAGATATATTTACGAATGTTTTTACGATATTAAAGGTATTGACCTATATTCAATAAATAATGTACAACAAAACACCAAGAATCACCACAATGCAATAAAAAATTAAATATTGACTGATAGCAAGCTATTGAACTACGTCAAATGTAGAATATTCGTAGTGAAAATACGGGTTACGAACCTGTAGTATATGAGTCACTTGCCACAAACAAGCACATATACTTGATAAACAATATTTGCAAGTATCAATCAAATTTCTTTTGAACTGTTTAATGATTTTGAACTATGCTAAAATGTTATTGATTTACTAACGAGAGTTAATTAATAAATCAAGTATCATCGATCAGACAACTAAACTTAAACAAGTTGCAAAGTTCTTAGCTTAGCCTGAACAGTGATTTCAAAATTAGCTATAATCACACTTTAGTTAGGGTTAAAATAACCAACCACTCAATATTTTAAGGGATTTAGTGATTGTCAATAAAATTTAAACAAATAATATTTGCGAAGTCACTCGGTTAAGTCCAATTGCCACATAGCAACGACAAGAAAAATTGTCTGGTAAATTAAAATAAACAAATTTATAAATTAAAATTAAGGAGAAACATAAGAATCATCGGCGATACTATAGTTAATCATATCACGTCTAGTATAGCTACGTAAAAATATATCCATCGGTTCTAGTAAGCTGTGTGATAAATGTGATAGCTTCTCGTTGTAAATTAAATAAAGAAACTACAATTTATTAAACATAATTTATTACATAAATTATGACCTCGAAATAATTTTACATACTTTTAACGATTTCTAACATATTGACTGCCTTTGGAAAATTCAAGCAGTTTTTGACACTTCGACATATAGAAATATAGTTAGCAATTAAACAGATATTTAATTAGTAATAAATTCATTTGCTATAAACCATTAAGTTTTCTTTGACTGTGACTTTTATTTTAGTAAGACTATTTCAACTATAAATTGATAATCCAAATCGATTTAGTAATATTATTAATAAATTAAACCACGAATGAGACTTTTAGAAAAGTAACAATCAAAGTGAAAAAGTTTCAAAAATAATGATATAAGTAAATTTAATAAACCAAATTGAAAAAATAGCATTAATCATTTTCAATTGTAATTTTGATAAAGTTCGTACTAATGCACAGGTTACTACTGAAGTTCCGATCTACACCCGTTTGACCTGTTGAAAAACTATATTTCTTTACATTTATTTAATAACCTAAAGAAAGAGGAGAGGTTTCTAATCAATTTAGCGACCAGCGGTGCTATTCTTGAACCATTGCGAAAATTCTCGGTACCGAGTTAGTGTCAAAGTATTACGAAAATCGTAAAATGGTATTCTTGAAATCGGATTACGAAAATTTTCGCAACGCAGAAAGTTACGAAAATTTCCGTAATGGTATTTTGGTTCCATATTCGATTTTTGTAATGAAATTGCATGGAATAATTGTATTTTTCATGAATAAGAGTAAGATATATTATATGAAAATTAGAGGAAACGATAATAAATTTGGTAAACAATAATTAATTTCACTTCACTTTTAAATTGATTGATACATTAAAAGATGATAATAACTGCACAGTATAGATCCATTCTTGCTTGCATTAAGATTTTTTTGGGTTAACGCGATAACCACCAAACAAACGTAAAAAAATTCATGTGCTTTGTAAAATTAAAATCTTTAGAAGAAAAACATAATTTGTATAGTAATTATTAAGTTTATTAATTAATTAATTGTTAGTAATATAATTATTCGAAACGCATCCTCTTATGCACAGAAGAACATAGATTAACATAGATTTTTTTCTGTGTCTTATGTCATTAATTTAGTTCGTCAATCGTCATCGATGTAAAAAATATCGCAACACAAAAATTTAAATAAATTTTTTTTTTTTTTGTGGAAATTGTTAAGGTGGCCATTTTGACCGTATACAGTCTGCAACTGGGGCACCGATGTCGTTATTGGAATTATTTACAAATTAGTTAATAAAAACATAAAATATGAATTAAATAAATTCCTTGTTCGCTTCACATTTTTCTTTTCTAAATTACAACCAAAAGAACTTCATTTTGTTTAAATAATCACTTGGTTTCACGTAATAAACTTACGATAATATAAGTATCAATAATTTAAAATTCAATTTTATCCTTCTAATTAATAAAGAAATACAAATAAACATTTTTTTAAATTTTTTATCATATAAAACACAAATTTCAATTTATGTCAAAATCGAACAATTTTTGCTGTCAAAAAATGAACTATTCCATAATTTTTATTTACCACGGGTTTGTTTCCGTAATAGTTTCAAGAATATCAATTAATGATTTCTCCATTACGATTACCAAAACAGCGTTATGAAAATTTAAGATACCGAAAGTTTTCGCCATAGTTCAAGAATACAACCCCAGTTGAGGAAATTTGCACGAAATGTAATCATTATTTGAAACTGAGTGCTATGAGTACTAGTATAGACAACTACACAATTATACGAAGACGAAATTTGATTACAATGCTCAAGTTATGCAGATGGATTCTGCATCCATTTAGAAAACTTAATAATGGATTCAGCACAATTTAAAAGTATAAATGAATACATGGATTATTCATTGTGATTCGCAGTCCAAAAATAAGCCAATGCTGTGGAAAAGAAAGCTGAACTTGCCACAAAGCCATTCAAAACACAGTCATAGTTGATCAGACCAGAGTAAATTAAAGAGAGCCATCGGAAAAAAAACTCATAAGTGTAATTATAGGTAGTATATATAAGTACTATTGTTAAACTTTACGGAAGGACTAATGCTACTGCGTGAGTTCAAATTATTTTATAAACGTTAAAGAATAGCTTTGACTTCTTAAGTCGATTGCCACAAATGATTTACTGAAATTCGCTGTAGTTGTAAAAGGATAAATTATGCAGATCACTTTTCATCGAAAAGTTGATCAAATTTAAAAAAAATATACTGGACGACGGCAGAGTTCAAGTGTGTAATAAAGGGTATCTCGCAGACAATTTAATAATAGCCAACAAATTGCTCCATAACCGTTTAAACATACAAACTTGTCACCGTATCAATGAGCACCGTAGAGTAGAATGTAAAAAAAACACAAAAATACCGTTTTTGAACTGTTCCATAAATGTAAACCAGTTTACAACGCAGGCTTCAACGCCGAAGAAGTCGAAATTATTGAACACATGGCTTAAATCTTTATATTCTTATGAAGACGGTGATACAATTACCGACTAATAATTGAAAGATGAATCAAAATTGAAAGACCTAATTATTATGCCTCCTAATTATTATTTTAATTGGTTATACATTCATTAAATTAGGTTTCTATAACTTTTGCTGTTTTAAATTTCAAGATTTTGAATAGTGGGATAGATTTGTCTGTAATGAAGCGAGGGTCATATTCCTAGAATATTGGAAAAAGGAACTTATTGTTGCTATTTGGTCTAAGCACACATTGAATAATAATGTTTTGATTAGTGAAATTTGTAAATTAAAATCCAATTTTAAAAATTCATGATACAATCATATTAAAATGTTTACTCACATTATCGTGCTTAAAAAAACATAACATTTTTAATTCACGGAATACCCGTTTCGATGAGACTAGCGATTGAAAAACATTAGGTAATTTTTTTAATGCAACACGATGTCCATCTCTAGGATCTGTCACAGCCCTGTAAATAGAAAAAAAAATTAAATTAAAAATTTTGATTATAAAAATTATTACTATTTTTTTTTTTTGTATTTATGAAAGTGAGTTAGTTATTAACGCATATAGTAAAAATTAGCTATCTTCAAAATACGATTGATTTTTTCAACCATATAAATTATTCGAAAACACTTTCACCAATCGTAGTTTAATTAATTAATTATTATTGCTAACTATATACATGAAATATAGTTTTTAAACAATGAATAATAATAATTGTATGAATTATAATAATTAAAGTTAATAAATAAGAAAATATAAGAATGATTTTCCGTAATTTTATATTTTTTGATGGGAAGTTAATTTACACGGGATGTATACTTGAATTTTTTTTTGTTCTTTTATAAGATGTAACCTGACTCCAAAATTTAAAGATCTTTTTATTTTCTTGGTTTACAAACAAAAAATGAAGTTTCTTTAGTGCACCTGGCTGTTTATGTCTTTCCGGCCAGGTCCCTTATGCATGCACTAAGCATGTTATTGTGTTAGATATTTCAGTTTTTTTAGCATTTTAATATCTCACATTATTATTACATATTTTAAGTTTTCTTCGAAGAGAACATAACATTTTTCGTTTCTTTTCATAAAATGAAACATTTTACTATCCCGACCGATGTGCGTGTCATTCTCATTATTGTTTATTATATTATGTAAATTATAAAAACAAACAACAAACCAGTTGGTATCTTAATAAGAATATTATTAAACTTCTACAACACATTTGGTTAAATTTACTTTTATCAATATCTCAAAGTAAGAAAATGTGTACATAAAATAACAACTACCCTTTTTAAATATACAAATATAAGAATAATAAGATCAGAATAATATAAACTATAAACGTTCTTTAGAATTACTAAAATAACACATGTAGGGTTTTCCATTTTCATTGTTCAGATCTTAAAATTAAATAAAGCAAGTGAAATTTGTAAAATATTTTCCAAATGCACAATCGATGCCATTAAATATTTTAAAAAATATTATTCTGAACTCAAACTTGTTTTGCATTAGTGGTAACTTTCAGCATAAGTGCGCAACATCTACACAACATTTTTGAAGCATTAGTAACAACTAAAAATTCCAAGATACTTTAAGGAAATATTGTACAATATAATTGTCGGATAAAATGTTCAGTAATAAACAATGTATCTAACAAGATTTAACATTTTGATATCAAATTATAAAGCACACATGCAAATTATTTAGTGATTAAGTTTTGAACACATGCATTTTTAAATTCCAATATTTACCTAAGGACTTCATAATATATAAATTCATTTTGCGTTATTTGATTATTAAGGCCCATTGTCTGAAAATGGAACATAAGTGCTACCATCATATTAAAAAAGATATAATAAAACATTAACAATTGTACATTTCTATATCTTGCTCTTGTAAGCCATAAACTATCGAAAATAGAATAAGGAAGTTTTCAAGCATTAAAGTAATTCTGCGCTTTACGGACAGGATGCGTTCCTCATAAACTGGCCCTTAATCGAAAATCCGTTAAACGAAACCGCTATTACTATGTGATACTTTTGGAAAGTTATAGATGCGTTCCAACTAGTAAAAAACCATAAAAAGAACCCAATTTTACTGTAGACTCACACTAATAATGAGAAGATACGGTAAAAACCAGTTATAACCCTGCGTTATACGAAACCTAGTTTTATAAAGAAAGGAAACCGTCAAAAAACAAAAGTTATGAATAAATTACAATAAAACACAAACCATTTATTCATTTTCAGTAAATAGAATAAATTCATACAAATAATTAATCCATTTTAATTCAATA